>PVLA01002803.1:0-246299 GCA_004027455.1 Hydrochoerus hydrochaeris
CGTGCAACCACAGAGCTCAAGAACCACACACATGAGGCAGCTTCATGATGAAGTTGTAGGCGTTGGCTTCCTTGACAGCTTTCTCAATCTCTTCCATGGTGACATCCTCTCGACCATAGCGAATGTTTTCAGCTATTGTGGTGGCAAACAGCACAGGTTCCTGACTCACCACACCGATAATCTCCCGCAGATACCTCACATTTATGGTCCTGATGTCCTGGCCATCAATAGTGACCTGAAATAAACAGCAAACGAGGTTTCCATACATTTGTAGTTGAGACCACAGCAGGAGAAAGCTCTGCAGCGCTGACTGCTGAGTGCCCGCCTCCGGCTCACCATGCCCTCGGTGGGGTCGTAGAGCCTCTGCAAAAGCTGCACCGTCGTACTCTTCCCACAGCCGCTGTTCCCAACCAGGGCCACGGTCTGCCCGCTCTGCACCTTCAGGTTGAGGCCCTTCAAGATCTACCAAGGCAAGAAGGAGACAGACTTCAAGGCAACTCATACACCGGCCAAGAGGGAGACAGACTTCAAGGCAACTCACACACCGGGATATGGGGTATGGGCATTAGCGGGTCAACACTAGGCTGCAACGCACAGGCAGTTTTCTTCTGTTTTCAATTTCTTAGTCTCCTAGACTTTTCACTGAGTATACTGTTTAATCATTGATTAATCAGTTATCACTGTACCTTGACTTCTTTGCGGGATGGGTAACTGAAGTGAATGTTTCTAAATTCTAAATTTCCCTTAATATTGTCAGGTTTGTGGCCATTTGTTGAAAAGCTGTCAATGTGTGGCTCCTGCACAAAAATTAAGTTTAGAAGATTAATAAGTTAATAAGTTACAATAACTACCTTTCAGTGACATTTTGTGGAGAATAAGGTAAAATGATAACAACATTGACTTTTAACAGAAAATTTGTTTTAAATGGGGATAAGCCAGCTAGGACTTACATTATCAATTATCTTGAAGATTTCATAAGCTGCTCCTCTTGCATTTGCAAATGCTTCAATATTTGGAGATGCCTGTCCAATACTAAAAGCCGCAATTAATACAGCAAAGAAGACCTGAGGAATGTGAAGGAAACATTGAGTTACCTGGTATTTCCTGCATGTTTTCCATACTTCTTTCTTCTATCATGACTAACTCCATTTTACAATGGCAGTATTACATAACAATACTGAATATTAAAAATATGTTAAAAGTTATAACTAAGAGAATAAATTTTAAACATACCACTTCAAAAAATATTAAGTAAGGTTAACTAGCTTGGTTAATCACTGTACATCATATACATATATCAAAAATTACATTATACTCCACAAGAGTAATATAATTATCAACTGAGAATAATATGAATTTTTTAAATGTAAAAAATTTTAGTGTTTAAATTCTTTTTTATTTAGTATATGAAGAATGCACAGTTGGTCTTATGTGCTCAGTGAAACAATGGTGTAAATGATAAATGATCATATTACAATAGAATTTTTTTATTTCTTCAAGGCTTAGAATTTTTATTTAGATCATTGGGAAGGCATAATGGAATATAAAGGCTTGTTGCTCTTTCTATTAGAAGTTAAACAGAGCTAAAGTTACTATTCATTTTTTCTTAAATCATAAAAGAATTACACAAAACTTTTGTGCACAAAAGTTTACACAACAGGATTTTGCTAAGTGATGCTGTATTCACTATTTTAAACTCCGCAGTGATGGTAAAAGTGAGGGCACACTCGTCTTCACGTTAGTTTGACAGAAGAGGTAACAGGCCTGCAGCATGTAGGCAACTGCCCTAACACAGCTAGTAAGTGCAGAGCTGTTTCTATTTTTTTCCTTTTTCTTGCTCTTTTATCTTCTGCAGACCTTGGTTTTGAGCCCAAGACTTCAGGCATGCTAAGTAAACACTCTAATACTGAGCCATCTGTCTAATCTTTTCTACATTATTTTTGAGACACAGTCTTGCTATGTTGCTCAGGCTGGTCTCAAATATGACAATCCTTAGCCTCCCAAATAGATGGAATTACAGGCCTGTGACATTGTAAAGGTCTCTGTACTATTCAATTATTTTTCAAAATATGTTCTTCTAAAGTCAAGCCAATACCACCCAGTTTAATTGCCATCTTTAATGATGATTTATTTCTTTTTACAACTCACTTATAACTTACAGTGAGCACTTGTCCAATAGTATATTCACGTGATATGACCAACGTGGTCCCATACCAAAATGCCAAAGCATAGGATGCATAGATCAGCAGGAAAGCAGCACCAATAGAAATATTGGCCGTGATAGCTTTCTTTATTCCAATTCTTTTAGCTTCTTCTAAATTTTTATTGTACCTGGGAGAAAAAAAATGAAAATTACCACATACCCTTATAAATTTTAGGAAAAAATATGTCAATGTAAGCATGATGGTATTGTGGAGTTACAATGTGCCCAGCCCTGTGGTATGCATTTATTTTCTCTTTTTGCCCATACAGTGACCCTATGAAGTTACTACTACTTCTATCCCTTCTTCTAAAAGGAAAAATAGAGGCTGAGAGTAGAGAAAACTAAAGCTCTTACATTGGCCTTAGCAAGAGCAAAATAAGTGAAGCAATATTTTGCAAACTTCCAAGACGTGTACTTTTCATACATAAGACAAAATAGAACCTATAGGGAAAAAACTTCTCTTCAAAATCTACATGCTTCAGTCATTAATTAACACAATGGAGATATAATGCTAAGCTGAAGAAAGGACTTTAAATTTCTGTACTTCTAAGAAGTTTGGAGTCTGATCCTTGTTTGGTCTCTCTTGAGGACTGTGGTAAGGACCAACTGTGAGATTACTTGTATAAAAGCATTTTGCCAGATTTGAATTTCTTTGTAGTATTTGTATATTGAAATAAGTTATAATGTATCTTATTTCCATACATATATATTTTAAAAGCCACTAATCTATAAACATATTTTTAAATATATCTAATATATCACTAAATATATCACTATTCATCAATGTCTCCTTCTTTTATCCTTTCTCCACACTGCCTATATATCCATACTAGCATTTGACATTCCATGGCTTCTGGAAGCCAGAACAAATGGCTCAAGCATGTGGCTTGGGTCATCCAAGGATTTCTAGCTTCAGGGATTCAGAAAACCAAAATGTCAGTACATGGACAGCCCAGTAATTGGCTGACAACCCAAAAGTCTTGGAGAACTACCCATTAAGACCACTTGGAACTAATATAGTGAATTCTACAAAAGGGGTAAAAACAAGGAAGAAAACAGAAAAACCAAAACTTAACCTTGTAGTCTACTGATTTTTTTCACCATTTCTTATGATTTCCCAACTGATAATTTAAGTACAGTAAAATCTTGAATTGTGAACAATGTGTTCCGTGAATGTTCCACAAGATGAGCAAACATTTCTAATAATGAGTGATATCTTTCATTACAAGTAGTACATGGTGCCAAATATAAACACAACTGAGCCAATGATTCCCCATTCCAGGATTATGTGTAAATCTCTCCCAATAGCAAGAGGTTATGGAGAAGATCTCATCTACAGAGGAGAAAAAGGCAGAGGAATCCCTCACTTAAATGAGATTGGGGATATACGTAAAATACGGAAAACAATGCAAAATTTGGTAGAAAAAAACCACCTGAATAAGGCTATAGCAGTGTGAGCTTTGAATCTGTATAACAACAATCCAATGTCACATTTCTCCAAAATCCTCAACTGAAGAAAAAAGCAAGTGTCAGTGGATAGGTTTGTTGTTAAAGTTGTACAAGAAGGATTCCACTGAGCCAATAGATAGCAGTGATTCCACTAGTGATAGTGAAAGTTGTCCAACACAATAGCCCTCCTCGACTCCCTCACATCAGCCCATAAAGGTTTTCAAATGTAACTACAGGTTAATTTGTTCATTTTTCTTTATATTTTATTTATCATTTTGTATTATATTCAGTTTGTAATCATTTTTATATGAATTTTTTGTTTTGTAGAATACATCATCTGAGTTTCTATTTCTTATAGGAAAATTCACTTTGATTTACAAGTGCTTTGGATTATAAGCATATTCCTGGAAAGAATTGTGCTCATGAATCATGGTTTTACTGTACTTTTATATCTTTGAAGAGTAAACAATTTCTATGCTAAAGCTAAAAGGAATTATGTATGAAACCTTACCTTCATTTGAAAGGAATGCAAGATATTATTCTGCTCAAAAAGAGAAACGTGGATATAAGCAAATAGGTCCCAGAGTAAAAGAGAAAGGATAAAAAAATAAAAAATAAAAGGAATAACTTTGAAAATATAGAACCAAGGTGAAATTGTTAGAAAACAGACAGAATAATTGAGCCTTAAATCTGTTATTATCCTACTTATTAAATCTCCCTGAAGAATTTAGAGCATTGCCTTACAAAAAGAATAACTTACAATCACTGAAATGAAAGAACTTCATTCTATAGAGAATTCATATTTTGGTGTCTTTAATGGATTAAATGCATATATATATATATGATTGCAAATATGTATTGGAGGTTTTTTTTTAAAGTTCTTTCATATGCATGTACACTAGAGTTCAAGCCCTGACCAGATAAGAACATGCATTCTTTCTGGACTTTTGACTATTCTTAAAACTGGCTACTGTACCACAGTTACCAAAAGCATGCCAAATAAAATTTATATGACAATTCTGTCCACTAAAGATGAAATTTAAACATAACTTTATACTGTTAAAATACATAAATTCTGCCCTGCTAGCAAAATATTCAAATAAAAAATTAATTTTAAGAGACATGCTTCATTAGGACATGTGTGTCCCATTTTAGTAGTGCAGCCGAAATAAAGGGTATCACTTGTCATAAATTATACATGATTAGAACAAGGAATTTCAATGCCTATGACTCATATGCCATCACCTCCTGTATCTGAGGTCTTGCTTACCGAGAGAGACTGTGGAAACCGTTTCACTGACATGATGTTGTCCTATGCAGCAAAAAGAAACATTTGCACAGAAAGAAGGAATAATGGGGAAGAAAATCATTTAGATGCCATAAAAATAAATGAAAAGAAAGGATAGAGAAAGGAGCAAATAAACAATACTCTTTTTGACTCACAGTACTGTACTTATCTAGAGAATATTTCTTCCAACTGGTATATTAGATGCTTGTTTATTTGTAGCTGTCTATACCCTTCTCTCCTCCTATTAGTTGATGAGATATTGGGCCAGTGATTAAGCAATACTTAACATTTTATTAGTCAGAAATTTTAAAGCAAAAGCAAAATCCTAGACAAAAATCATCACTGCCTTCCTTTAAACTATGGAACTTAGCTATCATGAATATCTTATGAACATCTATTAACTATTACAAATTTCAAAATTTTAACTTTTATATTCAGAAATCTGATAAAAGGTAAGTCACAAGAATAATGAGCAATGGATCATAAGAAAAATCTTCAGTTTTAACAATGTGCTTCTTTTTAACAATGTGCTTTTTGGTCATATTTTTTATCGTCTCACAGACTATACTTCACCTAAGTATAGTAGAGTATATTCTAATATATTCTTCACCTAAGTATATTCACCTGAGCAAGAAGGGAAATAGTCCACAGATTAAAATGTTCCATAGACCTTATAGAAAATAGTCATTCAATATTAGAGAATCACTAATTAGCTCAATAGGACAAAAAAACAATAATCAGAAACATATAACATATTTCAGCCTTAGGAAATTATTTTATGATTATTTATAAATCAATTTTGACCAAGCATACCCAATTTTGAGCCTCACAAAAACCCCAGAGAAGTTACACCAGAAGAAAGAACCCCATTTGTTTAGTTCTCAGGTATGAAATGACACAAGGTAAGACCACTCTGAATCTGGGATTTGTTTGGTTTTTATGTTTATAATAATTTATTGTGGCATGTACCAAATCAAGTTATAATACAATAATTCAACACTGTATTCTCTTTGAAAAAAAATAAAATAAATCAATTTTGTCAATGCCCATCTAGACAACACTAGAAAATTCTTTGAATTAGGAGATAAGAGTTCAACTAGAACAGCAAATTTTCCATTACTAATGCTGTAATATATCCATTTTATTTAAGAAAGCACATTTATACTGGGTAGGAAAAATCTCTTCTAGTTAAAACTGCCCTCAGGATATATGAGCTGACCTAGAATTTAGTGTATCTATCAATCTAAATAAGAAACTTGGAGTGGGGCACGGGGGTGCACTCCTATAATCCCAGCACTCGGGAGGCTGAGGCTGGAGGGTCACAATGAATTCAAGCCTGGGCTATACATAGCAAGATCCTGTCCTTAAAAAACCACGAAAACAGCACCTGCCTGGCAAGCACAAGGTCCTGAGTTTGATTCTCAGTATCAAATGAAAGAAGGGAAAGGAAAAGAAACAAACCTTTCAAGTTCTTTGCTTTGTCCTCCAAATGCAATCACAGTTCTGATGGCTGCTAAGACTTCTTCAGCCACGGCTCCAGCTTTTGCATATGCCAAGAGCTCTTTATCAGTAAATGAAGACAGTATCTGTTAAAATATTAAAATTGCAACTTCAAGTGATTTAAAAACTTTTAACAAGTTATGCTTTGCATAGTAAAAATACACAGACACACAAAGGCTGCTGGCATAACAATGCATGTGAATAATCTTTTTTTGAGTTGTATGTGGTCATGAGGATCTACATTTTAGCATGTATTTACTCTGTAAACTCCTCAAATTATTCTAGTCTAAGTGTGTATATAACAAATTAGATTAATCTCAAACATTCTCCATGAAAACCTATGAATCTTTATCTACAGAAACATAACTGAAACATTAAGATGCTAAATTTGCACTATAATCATTAAACCATGGGATATGGGATGTACATATTAATGAAATACAATGTGTGCTGAGCACACTAATTGTTAAGGACACTGTAGTGTAGAAGTGAGAAGGTGGAAGGGTAAAGGAAGGCAGGGGCCCCTGACTTGATAAGGTGCCTTGGGCTGGGTAGCAGAGTTTCCTCTGCTGAGCTCTATAGAAATGAACATATGTGGACACCAAGAGAAACCTTTGTTATTTTTGTTCCCTAGGTGCTCTTTGCTTCTTCTGTTTGGTTCCTGAGCATTTATTCTTTAGACAAATGACTTTGCTTATTCTTCTTAGTTTCACAGTGAATAGGTTTTAATTTTCCCACATAGATTTGAGGAAGTAGAAATGAACATGAAGCAATTTACTAGTAAGTGAACCATCCAGAATCCAAGCCGATATGCTGCGGCTTCAAAGCCTGAGTTAACAACCCCTAGGTCAGCTCTCTCTCTCTCTAAAGCCATGGATATGTGAACAACTATGAAAGTTGGATCAATATCAAAGCATGAAGATTTATGCCTTACAAGAAATGCTGGTAAGGCCAGCCCCATGTAAGTTTTATATGCAAACAATGTGTAACAAAATTCTAATTAAACCATATTGTAATCTTGGCAGCCAATGCATAATATTTGTAGACACAGTCATCTAAGCAATAATGGTATATTATTTCCCGGTATGAAATGATTAAAGTTACTTTAACAGTGCATTTTATCCTTTCCTGTGTATGGGAGTAAAAGGAGCCATGACACATGCAAGAATGAGTGGATAAAGGCATAGAACAAACATTAATCATGTTCTCTGGGCAGACATCATGCTGCAAGTATCTGTCCTCTTTGGCACTCAAAACAATAACCCACTGGTCCATGGCACCATCCTGACTTCTTAAAGTCATCTTTTGAGGGCTGCCTCACTCCATTTTCCTCAGTCACTTAAGCACTGAGGGGCTGGGGGGTTGGTACTGTTACTGAACCAAAAGGTCTGCAGAACACAGAGCTCACACAGCAAGGTTGGCCAATGCTTCTCTCCTGTCCTCCTGCAGCCAGTGATGGGAGGATTACTGAGAGACATGCTTTTGAATTAGGAGTTTTAAAATATGCCATTTTTATTTATTGTTAATATGTCAAGTATCACGCTGAATTCAAGACATCTGACTCCTTTTTCCTTCTGTGACCTTTTATAATAGTAGGCAGATAAAAATACGATTCATCTTCATTGTTTTCCCCTTCAAAAGAGCATGTCTGTTAAAAAACAAAACTACCAGAGATGTCCTCAAGGATATGAAGAGTCAACTCCTACTACCCTTTCAATATAAAATAAAGAGAAGACACTCGACCATTACAATTGCTCATTTAAACTATATAAAGTATCATTAGTTCATTCCTTTCCCAAAGACTGATAATCTCTTACTAAAGTCTAATGGATATTAATGTGAGACAAATGAAGTAGTTATTTCTACATGTCAAAAATTGTCCAATATGGGCAATTTTGTATCATTCGAATGAATATATGCAGAAGACATACTTTGAACTACAGAAATGTGATCACATCTGTATTCTAGTTTGTCATTTTTTTCAGGGTAGGATTCTGTAGCATTAACATTTTATAAATGCTTTATTTATGTTATTTTAACTTTTTTATTTTGAGATAGGTGCAGTTCACAAATACTTGCACAAAACAATACAGATGAGATAGCACAGAACCCTCATTCAGTGCTCCCCAAAGTTTATCACCTAGTTTAGGTTCATGTGACTACTGCCTCAGTCATGGTACAAAACAATTCCATCACAGAGGTCTCTTGTGGCACCTTTCACAGTGCTCCTATGGTGCTGTGCCATTGAGCTATTATCCCACCCCCAAAATTTCTTTTAGTTAATTAATTTCATTAAAGAGGAGAGACTTTAATTTTAATATACCACAAAAATTAGAGTCACACATTAAGACAAATTGTCTTAAGCTATGCAATAAAGTGGAGAAGGCCATAACCAAATCCAATTCAAATCTTTTTTTTTTTTTTTGGAGAACATGTTGGTAGTCCCTGACATCTACATTCATCTTCAGGGGAAAGGACATGTACTATGCTTTTTTTTAGTTCATATTTGCGACACATAATGTTTACATTCATTGTGGGTAACTGATGCACATACAAGACACATCTTCAATCTTTTTATATCCCATTCTCTCCCCTCCTGCTTTCCCTGCCATCCCAGATGCAAAAGATCTTCTTCTTTCTCCACACTCCTACCATCTCTTTTATTATACATTCTAAATTATTTATAACTCTCTCATATCAGAGAAATGATGCAATATTTTAACCTTTTTTGTCTAATTTATTTGACTCAGGATGCATCCATTTTCTTACAAATGACTTCAATGTATTCCTCTTTATGGCTGAGTAGTACTCTATTTTGTATATATATACCAGGTTTTTCTTTATCCATGTATAGTATTTGTTGATGAGCATATAAGCCACTTCCATAATTTAGCTATTGGGAATGGTCCCGCACTATTTTTGAAAAAGCTTTCTTTCTGCCATTCAATTGCTTTTGCATATATGTCATAAATAAGCTGGGCATATTTTCATGGGTCTGTTTCTGTGTTTTCTAATCTATCTCATTGACCTGTGTTTATTCCTCCAATAAGATATGGCCTTGAATACTACATACAGTAAGCCTTAATGCCAGGTAGACATCTACCTGTAAGTCTACTCCTTTTTCAAGATTGTTCTAGGTATTCTAGGAATTGTATTGTGCCATATAAATTTTTAGAATGTACTTGTTTGTCCATGACACAGAAAACCTTTCTGGAATTTTTAAAGGAATTGCTCCAAACCTATAGGTCTGTTGGGAAACTGACATCTGTACTCTGTTGATTCACTTACTATAATCCACAAATACATTGCTTCTCACCATTTTTTAGTCTTCTATGATTTTTTTTCTCATCGGCAATTAATAATCTTCACTCTATAAGATTCTGTACTCTTAAATGGTTGTGACATTTGAAACTTTATTTGGAATGATTATAAAAGGTATTTCAGTCCTCAGTTTCTATGCATTCACTGTATATAAAAATACAGTTGACTTGGTACCCAGTGACCTTGCTGAATTTAATTATTACATAATTTTTGCAACCTTAGGAATTTTTATTTAAAAAATTATGCAACCCATAAATAGATGTGTCTTTATCTCTTCCTTTCTAATCCATACTCCTTTATTCATACTCCTTATTGCATTGCGAAGCATCCCAGTGCTGCGATGAAGGCTGATGAGAGGGGTGTCCTTATCTTATTGCCAGTCTTGGAGGAAGACAGTCTTCCACCATTACAAACAATATTAGCGGCAGGGGTAGCATCTGAAGAATTGTTAACTTATTTAATGGTTTCAGGCAATTCAGGCCACCTAGTTCACCTCAGTTGAGTTTGGATATTTTGTAATTATTAAGGAGTTGGTTCGTACAATGTCGAATTTCTGACATAAATTTGCTTGTAGCATTCCCTTATCTACCTTTCTAATGTCCACAGGATTAGTGGTATCCTGCATTCTGATACTGGCCACTTGTGTCTTCTGTCTCTATTTTTATCCACTTTACTAGAGGCTTGTCAAATTTATTGATCAATTAGTTTACAATCTATTTTCTGTATCACTGGGTTTTTTTCTGTTTTCAATTCATTTTCTGCATTTACCTCTGTAATTTCCTTTCTTCTACTTGTGTGGTCTTATTTTATTGTAATTAAGTTACTGAGATAGGAACTTAGGTTACTACATTGAATTGACCCTTTTCCTCATTTCTAATATAAATGTTTAATACCATAGATTTCTTTTTGTTGTTGTTCTATGTGCCATTAAATTTACTTTGAGATTTCTTGCATGATCAAAGGATTATATAAAAGTGTGCTATTTTATTTCTATATATTTAGAAACTTTCTTATGTTCTTCCACTGCTATAGTCAGAGAAGAAAAACACTATGGTTCACATTCTTTTAAACTCCTTGAGGTTTATTTTATGGAACAGGATATAGTCTATCTTTGTGTTTCCTTATTAAAAAGAAAATAAGCCAGGCATGGTGCCATGCGCCTGTCATCCCAATACTTGTGAGCTGAGGCAGAAAGATTGCCCTGAGTTCACGAGTTTGAGGCCAGCATGGACTACATAGTGAACTCAAGCCTGAACTACACAGCAAGACCCTGTCTCAAAAAAAAAAAAAAAAAGAGAGAAAGAAAAAGAAAAGAAAAAGTATTTTTTCACATATATTCTAACTTGTTACATTTATATTCTAATTTCTCTTAACTTACTGGAAAGTTTTATGCTATTATCTGTTTATTCTCCGTAAGAGAATCTGTGTCTTGTAGTTTGGGTAACTACTTTGATGTACAGTATATTAACTATTCTCTTATATTGTTGTGAAATTTTATTTTTATATAAAATAAAAAAAGATGAATGTTTGCCCTTACCCTAAATCTAACATACTCTAGAGTTCAGTGTATATATTTTATACAGGCAAAGAATGAGATATAAGAGCTACTTTCTTCTTCTCACACCTTTCCCAAATAATCACACCCATGAGCACCACAGAGCCCTGCCAGGGGCAGTACTCAGTGAGACTGCATCAGCGTCTACTGATTTTGAACAGAAGACATAAAAACAAGTGTGAAACACATTAGGGCTATCATGGTTCAAGACCTTTCCTTGCTGTGCAGGGAGGAGTTAGAACCTGGATTCACAGGCTTCACCCACCTTTGCCCAAATCGCAGCTGATAGTCCAAGAACAGGGCTGACAGCCAAGATCACAAGAGTGAGCTTCCAGCCACGTGTAAATCCTATTATAAAACCAGTCAAAAATGTTGACAATGACTGAAAGAACAATCCAAGTTTGTCACCAATTCCTTCATTAATTTTGGAGACATCACTATAGAAAAAATGATGTTAGAAATAATGTTAGAATTACAAACATAACTTTTCTCCTAAACTCATTTTCATTTGTGGGATATGGCAAAATCAGTTTATATCAGTTTATATAGCAGGGTATCAGTTCCTAGTAGGAAATTTGTCATTACAACAGAAATCCACAGTCCACATGGCCCCAGGAAATGAACGTGGTTACTCAAGAAGTATGCAGTGTGGAAATTTCAAACTGCTTGGAAATTTAACCAAGTAAGTGTCATATTATTGCTCTTCTGCATACTGCTTTATGAGCTCTCTGAGTAACCCTTGATTGAGGCAAATCCACTCCCTCATTCACTGCCAGTCAAGCAGGTCCCGTCATTCCATGCCAGGTACACAAGACATGGCTGTTATTCAGAAGGAACTCAGTCTTCTGAGTCATGCACTAACATCTCTAAGAGATCCAACAACATCTGTCTTATTTCATTTACAGTGAGAACTATATCTGAGTTACACATAAAGCTAAGTACTTACTCTGTGAGACGGGTATTCAGCTCCCCAGCATCATTCACATCAAACCAGCCAATCTCTTGTTTCATTATCGCATGGAAAAACTGTGTTCTAATTTTGTGTATCTGTCTTCCAGCTGCCAGGCACCAAAATGAAACCTGAATGTAAGCAGCAATAAGCACACCAGCACCGATTCCACTATAGTAATAGGCATACCTGAAAAACAACAAGAACACTGCCCACACTCTATGTTTTCTAATTAATGCATCTCTCCCAATCAGATCATTCATTCATAGTATTTTTAGCTGTGCATCACACCTCTTAACAAATAAAAAGAGGTTACAGTAGAGCAGAGAGATGATTAGTATGCGACTACATCTGTACAGGAACAGTTAAGCATGATTTCTACTTCGGCTCCAATCCCAGTTCTTGGTTTAACTGCTGTATACTCTCAGGCAAGCTGCTGAAACCTCCTGAGGTTCAGTCTTCTAGCTGTTAAAGTGGTGATAAGAATAGTAAGGCAATCATGTGTGAAGTACACTTGGGCCAGTGCCTGGCACATGGAAAGTCTCAGAAAAGGAGTATGATAAATGACTGTGTGGGGCCCTGGGGCACCAGGTAAGAAGGATCACTGTAGTCCTGTCTACCTTCACTACATCACTATCAGCTGAGGAACTCCTTGGTGTGGCATCTGCACATGGAGGATGGAAAGAAGTGACAGAACTTGTCAGAAAATGGAACAAAGACATGACAATGTTCCTCTGGCCTTTCAGGCTGTTAGTCTAGAAGTTGAATGTTGAGAGATAAGTGAAATTAAAAAGTATATTTATACTACCTGTCCAACTGGTCATCATCATGAGTTGTCATCTATCATGAGCTGTCCTAAAATGTCAATGAGTCACTCCCAATTTTCCTTTCAGTTTAAAATTAAAATTTTGTGCACAATATGCCACAAATAATATGAAACACTCTTTAAAACTACACTTTGTAATTTACAATATGCTTTTCATGTAAGATACAAGGGAGATGCTGAATTTTAGTTAATAGATAACTCAGTATTTATTATACAGGTTTTAAAGATATAGCAAGAAATACAAAGAAATCAATTTTATAAGAACTCAAATTTTGACTAACAGTAATATGTGTGTGGGGGGTGTTTTTGTTTTTTGGAAACAGAGTCTCACTCTATAGTTCAGACTGGCCTTGAATTCACCATGTTGCCCAGGCTGGACTGGAACTCTCAGTAATCCTCCTGCCTCAGGTTCTTGAGTGCTGGGATTACAGGCATGCACCACCATGCCTGGCTAGTAATGGGTTTTAACCATCAGGCATTCTGGTTTTCCCCATGTAAAAAAACAATGCCTCTCCACAGGAACATCTGAAGACATTTTGTTTTTCAACTTTCACAATATAAACTGTCTCCATTTTTTCAAATCTTTTATATCATTTACACTATAATGTAGAAGCATTATCTTCTGATTCACTAACATACAAGTAGTACCTCACATCACAAACTCAGTTCCCTCTATGATGCTACAAATTTCCACATAAGGTCAATATTGAACCTCACTATTGAATTTGATTCCTTTCTCATCCCACTCAGTTTGCCACCAGAATCATGGAAAGAATCAAGTTTGTGAACTGAGATATCACCATACATTTTTAGAAATCAGTTATAAACTATTTTGAGGAGTAAACTTCAAGACGTGTAAATAATTAACATTTTCCTGAGCTGAAGTAAGGTCAGAGTGACTATACTGCTTCTGGAATATTGTTTTCCTTGTTGAGAATTACATGCTGAATTTTAAAAATTCCTGTTTCCTTATGACAAAATATATCCAAAAGGAAAACTAATAAGTACAAAGTGATTAAAAATAATTATTCCTACTTCAACCATTTAAAAAATCTACGTTAGACACTTCGAACTTCCATGTGTGTTGTACTTTACATTTTGCAAAGCTTACATAACTGTTTAGGCTTTATTTTATCTTAATACATCTTCTACAACAAATACTTTTGTTTAAAAAAATTCTACACTGTAATCTTCTTGAAAACTAATAATAGAATTGTTCTCCTAAAAAATTTCAGTTTCTTCCTAGGAAAATGTAAAATTTTAAACATTTCTATAATGGAAGTGACAAAGCAGAGGTTAATAAGATAATTGTAAGGAAATGTTTAATTACGTGGTCATTTGTTGCTCCAGATTGTTGACGAACGATGTATTGCTATTACCTGGAACATCAAAAAAAAAAAAAACATATACCATTCATGTATTCTTCATCTCCATTAAAAATAAGCATATAAAATGAATCAGACTCACTGTGTGAAATGGACTCAATTTTACTGTGCAAATATTTTCTCACTGTTCTGTGAAACTGCACTCAGACTAAATTCAACAATATTTATTTTCAAGAAGAAACCACACTTATAAATACATATAAATGCACACTTGAACTTTAGTGCATATCTGAAATCTAAAACTGCATTTCTCTGCTTTTTGTTTTTATTAAAAATTATCTGATACAAACATTAGTATAATAAACACCAGAGGGCATCACTCAATATGAGCAAATGCTAACCTTTTTGGACTAAGCACATTATAAAGTCCTTCATAACTTTAACCTCCACCCTACACATATACACACATGAAACATAACCACTGTTTGACATTTTCATGTATATATTTCCAATTTTTTTGCATGCATTTTCATAGACATACAAATTCATGAGCACACAAACATACACATGCTAAGTTTTTTAAAAATACAATTATAGCATATATTCGGTGGCCAATTTTTCCACAGCAGTATATATGACTGCAAACAGACTTGAACACATATGGTAAATATTGTATAGGATAAATGATTGGAATCAGGCATGCTAGATCAATGGACAGGTGCACTTTAAACCTTAAAGTGGTGACAAAAACTTAGTACAATATGAGGTCTCCTCCAGATGACTCTGCTCTGGATAGGTGTGGAGAAGGGGAGGAAAAAGATTTTTGGCACTGTGAGCAATACAGACCAAACTCTAGTACATCTGAAGAATGAATGAGCCAATTTGGCCAGAGCTCAAGGTACACTGTATGGCTACAAGGAGGCAGACGCATAGTTGGAAAGAGTCTGGGCCAGGCAGGTGTAGTAAAAACACACAAACAATCATTAATGGTTTTGAGCTCAAATGGATCTAAACAGAAGCACAGTCTGGGAAGATTTCACAGCCAGCAACGTATAAGATTAATTGGAAGGGACTTGAGTTACCGCAATTATATAGGAAGAGAAGGTCTACATGAGAATATAAAACAAGGAATAAACAAGACTTATAAAGGAAAAAACTTTAGGAACTGCCATCTGATGGAATACAAACAGTAAAAATAACAAGTGATCAAGATGTCACACCTAAGCATTCAAGGATGATGGTATCATGGTAGTAAGCCAGCAGAAACAACTGGTCTAGATGGCTGAAGGAAGATTACTAATCCAGGTTTGCATATTCAAAATTTTGTAGGGTCTGTGACATTCAACTGAAGATGTTCAATAAGTACTGGGACTGTCATTCTCCAGTTCTGGAAAGATCTAAGATCTAAAACACAATTTGGGGGTCATGTGTTAAAAGCCATAGTTAAATTCAGGAAGGAAGAGCCATCTCTCTTTACCTGTAAGGACAGGTTGGCAGGTAAGGGAGATAATAGGCCAAGCACAGAACACTGGGGAAAACTACATTTATGAGCAAGGCAGAAAGTCAAGGAGAAATAAGGAAATGTAGAGATAGGAGGAATCCATGACTGCTTCAGCCTCTGTCAATGCAACAATAAAATCTTCAAGGGTGAGTTTTCATATAGATTCATCAGTTGAGATTTCTTCTGTCCCATATATAAAAATAAAACAGGATTTTTCTCCAAATAAATCTTATAAAACCTCTCACTGTATATTTTTAAACTCCTCTATATGTCAGAGACTATTTAGTTGTCATTTGTGTGTATTATTACCAAATCAAGACACATTTTAAAGTTTAAGTATTTATTTTCTGTGTATTACTACTACAGATTGAAATCCTTTTACCTAAAATGCTTGAGACTAGAAGTATTTCAGAGTTTAAAACTCTTCAGAACAATTTAAACTGTTTGTATAGATGTCACAGGTATAGAACACCCCCCCAAAATCTAAATTGAGCATTGATGCTCATAAATTTCCAATATCAGGACATTTCAGGTTTTGCACTAAAGTTTAGGAACCAGGAGAATTTAAATACAAATCCTTTGGCAATAGTGGTTTCTAAGTCTAGAGTCAATTTCTTGCAGTTCTATAATTTCTGAAACAGTTCTAGAAGTCTTCTTTTATTAAGTGTCTTTAGGAGATATGATTAAAAAATACAGTGAATACCACTGCTTAATACCATCCTATAAAGGAAAGAGAGAGTCTGGAAAACATTATGGTAAGTCTTCATTGACCTATTCACCAGATCTGGCACTATGCAACTTCTGAGTCTTCCCCAAGTAAAAATGCTGGTGAAAGGTAAATACTCTGAATTGATTCAGGACATAAAGGCAGCCATGACAGCACGACAAAACGTGAATGACAACTTTCCGAACTGCTTCAGAAAGTGGCAAGATTGATAGGATACGTGTGTTCCCATCCAAAGGGAGTATTTTGAGGTTATTAATAGCAATGTGATTTTTATGGTAATAATTTTTAAAAATTTTAATACTCATTGCATTTTTTATTATCCCTAGCTCTGTAGAGGCTCTGCACAAGACATACACTCATAGTTCAAACATCAAAAGACAATGAGTTATTTATAAAAAAAAAAAACCGGATGCAACTGAGACCATAGTGCTAAGAGAAATAAATCAGACACACACGCAAATATTGCATGTTTTATCTTACATAGAATTCCAAAGTATAAATAATTCAGAGCACAATAAAAGATAGATAAAATGAACTAGGGAGATAAATCTTTCACAAATGGAAAGCCAATCTAGAGAGGGAGAGAGGGAAGAGAGGAGGAAAAGGAGAAGTAAAAAAAAAAAATTAAGATGGGTCATAGATATACATACCAACTCCCCATGATCAATATAATCATTATGTATAGCAAACATATACTAAGAAACATTCTAAAAACTGAAATACATGCTCAAAGGTCAAAAAATGATAAACAGAGATTAAACATTCCTAATCTGAAAATCTAAAATCCTAAGGTGCTCCAAACCCTGAAATATTTTGAGCACTGCCATGATATCACTGACAGAAAATTCTAATTCATCAAACTTTGTTTCATGCACAAAATTACTTTTAACAATTTTATAATGCTACCTTTAAATTGTGTGTATAAAATACATCCCAACCTCAAAGTACATGTATATGAAAATATTCAAAAATCTGATAATGGATACTCAACCTGTACTATTTCAAGAACTGGCATTTCACAAATAGTTTTACTCATGAGTTTTAAGGCAGTGAAAGTAGAAATGACAAATGTAACTATAAATTATTTTTCCTTTGCCTTTTTCATATTAATGCACATGAGATTCTGAGTGTCTGATTTTCTCCAATTTCTATGCCCAAAATCTGGTAGGGAATGAACAGAAACAACTGTTTTAAGCTTTTGGAGAAAGAGAAAAGCATCAATGTGGATGTACTATAAACAGAATCATCAGAGACAACGAATAGTCAAAAGTTTATTTCAAAATTATTTTGGATTACTAATCACTATGAGATATAGAAGAGTCCCTTAGGTCCTTACTTTCTGAGTTAGTTACCTTTGGTCTCTTCTCCTCTGGACACCTGTATGCTTCAGTGCGTAGACTCAGTACCAGTCTGCTATCTAAATCCTAACTAACTTGGCCCCTTACTGTATTATAGTTTGTGTCTAGATGTCCTTGCACAGTCTCAGGCAGTCATGGTGGGGTGGGCTTTTCAGAGGATTCAGTAAGCAAAACTAATATTGTGAAAATGGCCACTTTTCCAAAACGTATAGATATAGTGCAGTCTCAATCAAAATGACAACAGTATTTCTCACAAAACTAGAAAAAATAATCCAAAAATTTCATCCTTTCTCAAAGGAAGAAATTTTGATGTTTTTTCCCTCTTTGTTCAAACATCATCTATCACTTTCTCCTCTCTTCTGAATTATTTCAATTAATAAACACATTTCTTCTACTCTAAAATACACACACACACGCACAATCACACACTTCTCTTAGACCCATTTCTCTCTTTCTGCCTAATCCATGAAAATATTTGTTGGAGACCACTATGAGGCAGCTCTGAGCATGATTTAAATTTTATTAATTGGCTTTCTATGTTTATCTGTGAGTCTGTCCTAGGCCTCGGCCCCCTGCCTGGCAATGGGAGCTGATTCATAGTAAGTGAACCTCTATGAATCACTGGTCCTGGCTGAGGCCTGTAGTGCCTATGAGGCCAGAGACACCTCAAAGGGCAAGATAAGGCCACAGCTGCAGACACTTGGCTCAAACATCAATTAAGTAGATAGAGACTGCAGCTGCAGAAATTATTCCTACAGTCTCACTCCTACCATGTCCTCATGATAAGACAGTTCTACTAAACTGACATGATTAATTACTTGGAGACATCCTTAAAGTGACTCCCAAGGTCCTGCTCATTACCTGCGCTTTCCTCAGTTTCTCTACCCCTTGTTGTTGGACCTATTAAAAGTGGGCTGATCCAAAAAATCCTCTGTCTTAGCCTCAGAGTCCCAAGCTCAATTAAAGGGTTTTGACCCTTCTAGAGCCCTAAAATCATAACAATTGTCTCATTTTATTTAAACCTCTGCCCTACACTCATTTGGGAGATTGGAGATCTAGGTCAAAACCCAATAAATATCCAAAACTGAACTGCTGATATTCACTGCACAGACCTAGTTTCTCTCCATCTTTCTCACCTCAGTTGATAGTAATAGCAACCTATCCAGTTTCTCAGGCTAAAACTGTTGAACCAACCTGGATTCCTCTCTGACACTCACATCCAATCTGTCAGGAAATCTTGAAACAAATTCCAGTTTCTCACAAAGTCCTGATGAGATCTGTATCTCCTCCTGGAACTTTCTACAGTATTTCTGATTTCATAGGGCTCTTTCCTTCCCCACATATCTCTGTCAGCATTTCCACTGGGCATTTTAATGCTTGTGAGCACTATCTTTTCAAATTCATGACAATCATAAACTACACTCAGACCTTCTACCTCCCAAAGCATTAAACACAACAGTGCATAGTTAGTGATAGCACCCTGTTTTCCTGCATGCTTCTAATAAAAGTAACACAAACAATACTTACTTGGATTACTATTGTTTTGTGAACTATTTCTTCCTGCATCTGCAAAGCTATCCGTCATCCTTCCAAACACCAGCATCAGCAGAGGGAGCGAAGCTCCGTGGATGAGAGCAGCCAGAGTCCCCAGCACCATGTACAACCTGTCCAGCCAATCTGAGTAGCGAAACTATGAAGAGAATAAAATAGAGCATAGGCACAATTAGCAGTCTTCCAGATGGTTTCTTCTGCCTTCAAAACATACCCCAAGTCCAAGTAAGATTCAGACTACAACTGCTACCTTTCAAGTCCAAGCCACCCTCTCTACTTTTGCTAAACTGTTGCAATAGCTCATTTAGAAAACATCATTTGATTCTTCAGTTGAGTTCTGGCTTAGTTCCTCAGGCTGTATACTATCTTCTTATGAGGTCAAATGAGCCTATAATAGAAATATACTACTTGTTCAGCTTTCTAAGAGAAGTTACTTTCTTCCTCTCACAAGAACACTTAAATGTCACAAGCTACTCAAAAGGTAACATTTTATAACTTTTACAAAGTATCATGGCTTAACAAAAAAAGGAAGGAAAAGATACATATTAATATAATTTACATGAAAATAGTTAAACAGATATCACCAAAATACAGAAGATAATAAGTAATTACTTTAAAAATCTGTATTCCAATAAGTTGAAGAATCTAGAAGAAAGGTATAGATTCCTAAATATATATAAATTACCAAAATGGAACCAAGAAGATATTAGAACCCTGAACAAATTAATAGCAGGCAATAAAAATCTTAGGCAATAATAAAACAATGTATCAACTAAGAAGAGTCTAGGACCCCAATGGATTTACCACAGAATTCTACAAATTCATAGAAGATCTAGCACGAACACTTCTAAATCTCTTTAATGATACAGAAAGGGAAGGAGTACTGCCAAACTCATTCCTGGAAGCTAGCATCACCTTGAGCCAAAACCAGACAAGAACTCAAAACAGAAAACTATAGAGCAATCTCTTTAAGGAATATAGATGTAAAACTTCTAAATAAGATATTGACAAACAGAATGCAACAAGTCATTAAAAAGATCACACATCATGGCTAAGCAGGTTTCATCTCAGAGATACAAAGATAGTTTAATACAAGCAAATGAAGCAAAGTCAAACCTTACATGATCATCTCAAAAGATATAGAAAAGTCCTTTGACAAAATGCAGCATGCATTCGTGATTAAAACCCTGAAGAAAATAAGAACATAAGGGCCTTACCTCTATGTGATAAAAGTTTTATATATAGCAAACGCATTGCCAATACCATAGTTAACTGGGGAAAACTGAAAGGTTTTCCTCTAAAAGCAGGAACAAGACCAGTATGTCCATAGTCACTATTCCTGTTCAACCCAAAACTTTAATTAAAACAATCAGGAAAGATTTAAAATGTACAAGGGATATGTAATAGGAAAGGAAGAAGTCAAAACTATCTTTATTCACAGAGAACATGATCCTGTACATACAAGACCCAAAATATTTTACCAAAAACCCCTAGAACTAATAAACAAATTCAGCAAGGTAACAGGATACAAAATTAACATGTGAAAAGCAATAGCATTACTCTACATCAATCATGAATCCCCAAGAAAGAAATTAGGACAATGCAATTCACAATAGCATCTAAAAAAATTAAATACTTAGGTATTAACCTAAGCAAAAAGGTGGAAGATCTCTATAATGAAAACTATAATACTCTGAAAAAGGAGACAGAAGAGGACATCAGAAAATGAAGAGATACTTTCTCTTTCCAGTAAGCAAAACTAATATTGTGAAAATGGCCACTTTTCCAAAACGTATAGATATAGTGCAGTCTCAATCAAAATGACAACAGTATTTCTCACAGAACTAGAAAAAATAATCCAAAAATTTATATAGAACCAGAGGAGACACAGAATAGCAAGAGCAATCTTGAGAAACAAGAGCAAAGAAGGAGGCATTACAATCCCAGATCTCAAGCTATATTATAAAACTACTATGATTTAAAAAAAACAGCAAAATAATCACAGATGTGCAGATCAATGGAACAGAAAAAAGGATGCAAAAACATCCCCTGGCACATCCAGCCATCTGATCTTTGACAACAGGGTCAAAAATATATGCCAGAGAAAAGATAGTCTCCTTAACAAATGGAGCCAGAAAAACTGATATCTGCATGCAGAAGGTTGAATCTAGCCTCCTTTCTCTCACCATGTACTAAACTAAAATCAAAATGTGTCAAGATTTACATATTAAAAGAAACACTTCAAGTGATGGCAGCTAAAATGGGTAAAATTCTTGAAGACGTTCTGAACAGAACCCCTACTGCACAAGAAACAATATCAAGAATCAACAAATAAGACGATGCCAAACTAAAAAGCTTCTACAAGGGGAGCCCCAAGATGGTGAAATGACAAGCAGCAGAGAAAGAGACTCTGAGAGTCACCATCCAGATGCTGGAATATAGCAGCGTGAGAAAGACAAGGAGGGAGACGGATCTTCTGGACCCAGGAAGAATCTGAAGTGTGAATTGAAGCCCACAGAGTGTGAAGAGAGAAACTTCAACAAAGAAGGAGGCAGCCTGTGGCAGCTTCTCCCTGAAATTGGACTCACTGTGCAAAAGGAGCAGGTCAAACCTTCAGACACATAGAGATGGCTGGAGACCCCAGAGGTCTCCACAGAGAGGTGTAGCAGTGGAGGGGAGCAGTGGACACGGGGGACTGTACTGGCTGGCTGTGAGTGCTGAGGGCTCAGTTCTCACACGCCAGAGAGCAATTGGCTGGGGGCCATCTAGGAGAGAGGCCAGCTGGGCTCAGAACTCAGGGCTGCTGCCAGCTCTGTCTAGCACCTCTCAGTGGGCTCAGGCCAGCTTAAGGTACCCAGATGGCTGCAGGTTGAAACAGTCTGGTCTTGGCCACAAAGTACGGACTCACTGAGATTATCCACTACGCTGCCAAAAGGCTACTGCTGGTTTGCTGGGATAAATTAACAAGGATCAGCACTCTGTCTCCACACATTGTCTACCAGTGACAGCACAGAAAAACCTGAAAGTGGACTTTTTTCTTGTCTTTTTTCCTCTGTCTTGTTTGGTTTTTGTGGTGATGGTGGTGATTTGTTTTTGTGTTTTGCCTTTTGTTTTTGTTCTTTTCTTCTTCTCCTTCTTCTTCTTTGCTGTTTGGCCTTGTTTTTATAAGTCTGAACATGGTTTCTAGCCTCTTTGTGGTTATGGTTCTGGTGTGTTTTTCTTTTTATCTCTTTTCTCTCTTTCCCTCCAGTCTTCTGCACCAGTTTACCAAAGTTACCGAGATCCCCTTTTGTCCTCCAAACTTAATTCTAATTTCTTCCTCTTCTATTACTTCTCTATTTTCTCCTTAACCCATTTTAAATTTTAACCCTGAGAGCAAAATTGACATTATTAAGGTCTTGCATATTGCATATAATTTTCTGGTTGGTTTAGATTTTGCTATATAACCACAAATCTAATTCATATGATTAAAAGTGGTAAATTAATGGTTAGCTCAGTTTATCATTTGTGGAGAGCAGCTAATGCTGGAAATTGATCACATGTGTTGGGGCAAGACAAGGTCTATCCAAAAACAAAGAGCACCCAAGATGGGCCACCTAAACAAACTGCTCCAGTCCAAGGTTGCTAGGCAAAGGAGTATCACATGACACCAATCTGCAAAAATGTATAAATAAACACACGGTGGTAGATGAGCAGTTTCTTTTCCTCTCAGAAAGAGCATGCCTGACCTCAGCTTTCTGTATATCACCTCTTATCTTTATTTCTCTCTCCTCTTGCCATCCTTGCCCCAGGAACTTCAAGACCTCCACTGGACAAGGCATACTGGTGCCTAAACACAGACTGGGGTATGAAGAAATAGTGGGTGAAAGTACAATCTCATTGTGCATGCAAAAGGGGGAGAAGTACACTGATAGCATCAATATTAATCACAAAGGTATAACAATATCGATATTGATATTGACATCATCAGGTGTAAAACGGGGCAAGAGAAAAATGGGTTCACTGGTGCCAAAGAGAAAAAAAATGGGCTCATGAGAAACAAAAGGGAGAGAGGTGTATTGATTTTATCAGATGTTAGACATGGAGCAAACAGATTTTTAAGAACCATAAATGTATATGTAACTGGTTTTTTTATTCTTGATTTCTGTGTTTACTTGTGTGGATGTATTCTGAATAGTGCTTTAATGGTTGTTAAGTTTGTTGGGACTACCAAAGGATTTGGTTCATAGCACTAATTTAGAACAAGTCCCAAGTGGGAAGTGGATAGCAGATAGTAGCCATCCCTGATAACCTTAACTGAGCCACAAGCAGCTACTTCTGCCTTCTCAATTCAGGAAAATTTGGCTGTGTCGTGGAGTTGAGATGCCCAGGGCTATGGCCATCCCTGCTGCAGAAAGGAGCCAAGGCCACAGGCTTATCACTTGTGGAGACAAAAGGAGCAAACATTGGGATGGTCCTGCCTTCCAATGTGCTGCAGCACAAGCTCTGCCAGGTCCCTACTGAGTCTTTTAACTGCTGACTCACCCACACCACAGCCCTCACACTGCATTCAGCTTGGGACTAAGGGAGCCACAGTAGCTCACATCAAATTTTTTAAAAAGGATGAGGCTGCATAAGTGGCAACTGCCATGTCCCTGGGGAGAGAGGGGGCACCAGAGATGGAGCCCATCCCCAGCTGCAAAGTGGGAGCTACAGCTGGAGGTGAGAATGACAAATGAGAGCCCTGGGTGCCTGAATATAGAATACAGGGTTTTTTCCCTAAACTTATGACTGACAGTGGCCCAACCTATACAAGTACTGCCTTCCAAATATTTTGTAAAATTTTTTATATTTCCCTTACCATGGGAATTCCTTATAACCCTCAAGGCTAAGGAATTGTTGAGCATGCTCACCATATGCTCAAAATTTAATTACAAAAACAAAAAGAGAAATCCTTCCCTACAAAGTTTATACCTCATAATACACTTCACTTGCAGTATATACTATTAACTCTTTAAATCCTACTAGGTATGGGGCTACAGCAGTAAAAAAACAATTAAATCAGACAAAAGTAAAAAGCTAGAAAAGGTCCTTTGGAAAGATCTTCATACTGTAAAGTAGAAGGGACCCAATCCAGTGCTAATTTGCAGTCAAGGGTATGCTATGTCTTTCCATAGAATGCTTCTGAATGGCTTATCTGGGTACCGAAGCATTCAATCCAGCTGTATCATGGACCCAGGCTTGGAGAAAGAGTTGATTCCACCTCTCAAGAAGGTAATCCTCAGTTCTATGACAGAGATTCCTTGGAGACTGCTCTACAGCTGAGTAGACTAGGATGGAGCTAGACCAAATTTGGACCAATTGAAGGAATTGACCCAAAATGCCCATGAGATTGTAACCAAAAAATGGCAATCAAAGTTGACTGAGTAGGTAGTAGAATGCTTGGAGATAACTGGGCTGAAAGTTATATGAAAGAAGGGGACACAAAAGTTACCAGTATTTTTAAGATAAAATAACATACAAAAAGTATATTAATTATAAATAAAATATTTTATTCCTTCCAAATTTGACTTACAAGATATTTCTGCTAATCCATCTATAAATAATTCTACTAGTCTATTTATAATTGTAAATTTCTAAATTTGTAATATTGTTGCTAAATTCAATTTGGTCAAAAATATATTTGAGTGCACTCTAATTTGTATCATATTTGTCTGGTTGTCCAATCTGTTAAGCTATGTACTTGTTTATCTGTCTGCCTGTCCATTCGGTGAATACCCGGGTTTTTATTTGAGCTTAACCACTTGTTATCTTTTCCTTTTTTCTTTTGCATTTTTGGATCATTTGTTCATAATTTAAATTAGCTTATAAAAAGCATGCCTTCCACCTGGAGTGCCAACTGATCATTTTGATCATTTGGTGAAACTGATATCAAATTTGGTTTTCTCATAGGTCATCAAAAATTGTTAAGATAATTAAACAAAAATCACTTAAGGTGGGGAGAAATTATTGGACAGGACTCCAGTTGATGACTAAGAAAGCAGCTGCCTGGAAACATTGTACAGTTCTTGTTCATTGATAGGAGGCCCCAAAGATCATAACCTTATGGAAAATACCCCTATAAATTTTATTTAAATACATTATTGTAATATGTTTACATTGCTCATTCATCAAAGAATTAAGTTTTCTAGATAGTAAGGTGGTTTTTGATTTAAAGATGCCTTGGTACAAAGGTTTTGTATATGCCTGTGATAACTGGTTGTGATTGTTACTGTTTTCATAGTATATTGTTTGTATTCATGCCTGCAAATGTGTGGTTTTTCCAAAGAATGGAATGAGGATTGCTTAAAGTGATAGACCTTTCTTTCAGATTCATCTACCTTTAACAAAAACTTACACAATGTACATCCCATTAAAGTACAAGTTAGGTAAAAGTTTCCTATGTATTAGATAGAAATGATTGATTAAAAGGGTTTTGCCATGTCAAAATGAAAATTTAACTGTGCTACAAAATAACATCATGAGTCTCATGCTGTTTTATTATGTATGGCTTTTGCTTTCTAACTTTCTGTATAAAATATGTAACTATGAACATTCTATAGGGATTCAAATATTAGAACAACAATGGTTATTAGAAAATAATGGTTCTATTTTATGTTCTAAGATGCTTGATATTTAGATATGATAGTAATATTAAGCTTACTATCTTCATTACAATATAATGTCATTAACTTTCTCTTCTGAATGTTCAACAACTGAGGTTTGGAGATCAAAAACTAGAAAGATAGATGAACTAGGAGGACAGCCAAGGTTTTGGCCCCAGCTCTTTGAAGTCAACAAGGACCCAGAATATAAGAGAACTTCTGTTGTGACATCCCATAACTTGGTACATCCCTGGTATTTGGACCAAGGAGACTGTGGGGCCACAGAGGAAAGTGATTTATGATGTATAATGTTGGCTAAAGGGAGTCACCAAGAGAAACCATCTCCTAAGCTTTCACAGAAAGCAAATTGGTCAAGCAATGGCAATGACTCATCCAAATGGCTGACACTGACAGACGTACTAAGAGGTACTATGCATCATTCCAAGGTAATTCCTGAGGAGACTTAATTGATCTTGATATATAGTTAAAAAATTAATTAATGCAGGTCTTATTTTAATTTGGTCTTAAACATCCAGCAAAAAAAATACAACCACAAAAAAGAAAACTGTCTGAACAGTCCTCCAGACAGCCCCTCCAACTTCAACTGACCACCCATCATGACTGCAAAACAAAAAAGGGGGAGACATGGGAAGCAGCTAAAGATGGAAATTGATCACACATATAGGGGCAAGGCAAAGCCAATTCAAAAACAAAGAATGACCATGACAGGCCACATAAACTGCTCTGGTCCAAGATTGCTAGGCAAAGCGGCGTCAAGTGACACCAAACTGCAAAAATGTATAAATAAACACATTGTGGTGGTTGAGCAGTTCTTTGTTCTCTCAGCCAGAGAAAGGCCTCCAACCAACCTCAGTTTTCTATATAGTCTCTTACTTTTATTTCTCCATCCTCTACCCCTTTATCCCCCGCCAGGAACACTGTGAGTTGCACTGCACAGGGCAGTCATTTTTAGGCTCTGATACTATTGGTACCACTGTCACCATAAGTGACAGAATTGCTCTAAACAACTGTTCTTCCTGATGTTCCATGACTGAGACTACAGAGGGTCACAAAAAATATGGTGGCACAGTGCCAAAGAACCAAGGACTGGGACCGACAAGCAGCAATTTCTCATCTCCAACAAATTGAAGAGTAGGATCTTGCAGCACACTCAAAACCTAAAACCAGCTACATCTGAAAGATACCTTAGAGAAGTAGTCATTACATAATGATTCTAAATACGAACAATAAAGCATCACCTCAGGAATTGAACTAAAAAAAGAAAAAAATGAGAAGATACTTAAATAAGATGCAGCTTCTGATATCCAGTTCACCAAAGGCAAACCCAGGCGGCAATCAGATGGGACAATCTGAAAGCCCCCCACCTGTCCTCTCTGAAGTGGAACAACAATCAAATCAGAAATAATTTCTCAAATAACTGCAGAGATGGTGTCTGCAATGAAAACCATCCTTAGTGACTTTAGAGCAGATAGAGACACACAAATAAAAATTTCATTGAAAGTATCCACAGAAGATTAAGTCAGTGTAAGCACTCATCTCAGATATTCAAGACAGGTTTGCAGATAGTAATCAGGAAAACACAATTTTTTCAAACATAGCATGGGACCATGAAAAATCAATCCAGCAGCTGAGAGAAGAAGCAACGAAAAATAATTTAAGATTGATTAGTATCAATGAAAAGTAGGAGATAGCACAAATGCTATTAAAAAAACCTTCACAGATGTCATGGCAAAAAACTTTCCTAGTAGAAAAAAAGAATTTGACATATAGATAAATGAGGCATGCAAAATTCCAATTAGTCATGTTTAAAAAAAAATCTATAGTCAAGCATATTACAGTCAAGATTCCAGAATCCTGACAATAGAAACTTTTTTTTTTTGAGTTAGGGTCTCACTATGCAGTTCAGGATGGTCTTTGGCTCACTTTGTAGCTCAGGCTGGTTTTGAACTCATAATGGTCCTCCTGCCTTGATCTCCTGAGTACTGGGATTATAGACATAAGCCACCAACCACATTCAGCTCTAATGCAATAGAATCTTAAAAGCTGTTAGGGAAAAGAAAAGGAAAGCCCATCAGAATCACAGCTCACTTTTCAGCACACACCCTCAAGGAGAAATTGAATTGAAGTATTTCAAGTTCCAAAGGAAAACAAACATAAGTCAAGATTTATGTATCCCACAAAACCATCTTTCAAAACTGAAGAAATAAGATACTTTTATGACAAAGAACATCTGAGGAAATTTATGACCACAAAACCAGAACTTCAAAGTGTTTTGAAAGACAACCTAGAAAGGACTACTACTCCATGAAGCCTAACAGAAGGAATCCACCAGGCAAGGCAAACAAACAGTGGGAAGGGGAAAAAAAGAAGGGAAGCAACAACAGAAAAATACCATGACAAAGATAAGTCAGTACATATTATAACCATCAATGTTAAGGGTCTCAATTCACCAATCAAAAGACACAAACTGACAGAATGGATCAAGAAGCAAGATCCAGGCCATGCTGGAACCCAGGAGGCAGCACAAAGAAGCAATTTGCCCGCTGCCCTCTTGGTCAGCACCTTCCTCTGGCAAGAGCCAAGAGGAGAACCAGAGAGCTACCCCCAAGATCCAGCCAGGGCCCTGGTGGAACTCAGGAGACTACATAAAGAAACAATTCACCTGCTGCCCCCTTAGTAAGCAACTTCCTCTGACGTGAGCCAGGAAGAGATCCAGTAGTCTCCTGTGAGCCTCCCGGTGCGGGGGCTTGTAATCAAACATCCCAACCCCCGATAACAACTGGGGACAGAGGTCTGAGCAGCTCTTGGTAGGATGACAGTATGCAATATAGCAAATATGGGGGGGTCTCCTCTATCTTCTCTTTGAAAGCAAGTGTTTTCAGTTTTGTTTATGATTAATTGCTTTACTCAATTCAATATTCTCTTTTAATTGATTTTATAATGTTCTGTCTTTGTTTGATTTTTCTGTACCTAATTGACTAGACAACTATTGTGAAGGTAATGAGATATACTATGGTACCTGTTACTGTTATCCTGGTAACCTGCTGTGAAGTTCTGTGCCAAATTCACTGCACTGTCTCAATTGGCTTTGTTCTGTCTTGTTCTGTTATATTTCTACTACCTTTAAAATAAAAAAAGAAGCAAGATCCAACAGTATGTTGCACACAAGAAATACATTTAATTAAAAAAGAAATTCATAGACTGAAAGTCAAAGGATGGCAAACAATACTCCATGTGACAGGAACTCAGAAAAAAGCAGGGGCAGCTATTTTATTTGCAGACAAAGTCAATTTCAAGCCAAGGCTGATTAAGAGAGATACAGGTAATTACATCCTTGTACAGAGAAAAATGCAAGAGGAAGAGATAAAAGTCATAAATATATATGCAACAAATACTAGCACACCCAATTACATAAAACAAATATTAATGGGGGATGAGAAATCAAACAAGCACTAATACAGTTGTATTGGAAGATCTCAATACCCCACTGCCACAAAAAGATAGATCAACTGGACAGAAAATCAACAATGAAATATTAGAACTGAACTAAATTTTTAAATGAATGGACTTAGTAGATATCTACAGAGTGTTCTACCCTACAAAATTGAGACACCAATTCTTCTCAGCTGCACAGGATATTCTCCAAAATAGACCACATACTAGCTCATAAAACATGCTTAAGTAAATGCAAAGAAACTGAAATTATCCCATGCATATCATCAGTTCATAGTGCAATGAAAGTGGAAATCAATGGCAAAAGAAACCACAAGAATTTTATAAACACAGCTCATGTTAAGGGTCTCAATTCACCAATCGAAAGACACAAATTCTCCAGTTTATAGCATCTAGCTGAACAACTAATGAGTCACAGATGAAATTAAAGAAGAAATTAGACAGTTTTTGTAATTAAATGATACTGACAATTCAACATACCAAACTCATGGGACATGAAGAAAGCAGTTGTAAGAGAGAAATTTATAGCAGTAAATACCCATATCAAGAAAACAAAGAAAACATAAATAAACAATTAAATGGTGAACCTCAAACTTTTACAAAAAGAAGGGCAGGATAAGTCAAAAGCTCATATAGGGAGGAAATTATAAAGATGAAAGTAGAAATTAATGCATTGGAGACTGAAAAAACAGTACAAGGAATCACTAAGTCAAAGTTCTTTGCAAGATTAAATAAAATTGACAAACCCTTACCCAACTCTATCAAAAAAAGGAAAGAAAACAGTCAAATCTGTGAAATTAGGAATGAAAAGGCTGAAATCACAATGGACCCTGTAGAAATCCAGATGATAATCTATATCTACACTTATTTTGAAAACTTGTATTCTAATAAGATGGAAAATGAAGAAGATACAATAAAATCAAACAAAACAAAACAGAATAAAACCAAACAAAAAAGCAATGAAAATTAAACAGACCTTTAAAACAATTAACAATGACTACCACCTTCTGAAGAAAATGCCCCTTAATTTCTATATTGCTACTGTTACCCTCTAAATAGATACTCTGACTACTGGCTTTAGTCAATCAAACAATACAATTGTTTTGTTTTGTTTTGTTTTGTTTTTTTCACTTCAGTGGCTATCATCTCAGCCTGTGTTTCTCCAAGTCAGCTGGTTTGTTACAGTGTGTGGGGGTGTTTGGCAATTCTTATCTCCCAGCCTGTGTGCCGGCTGGCTCACAGGAAGGGGTTGGCCCAGTCCATGACCACTGCTGTCTCACAAAAAGGGGTTAGCTTCTTCTTGGTTCTCTTCCCAGGACACATGGCTGCTGCTGGCTCAAAGGAAGGGATTTTACTGCTGAATTCTATAAGAAATTTAGGGAAGACCTAACACTACTACTTCTGAAGCAATACTCCCAAATTCATTCCTGGAAGCAAGCATTACTCTGACACCAAAACCAGAGAAGGACCCAACTAAGAAAGAAAATTATAGGCCAATCTCCCTAATGAACATAGATGCAAAAATCCTCAATAAGACACTGGCAAATAGAATACGGCAGATTATCAAGATTATACATCATGACCAAGTGAGATTTATATCAGGGATGTAAGGATGGTTCAACATATGTAAATCTTTAAAGTGATACATAACATTAACAGAGCCAAGGACAACAATCATATGATCATCCCAACAGATGCAGAAAAAAGCTTTTAGCAAAACCCAGCACCCATTCATAAAAAAAACTCTATAAAAAATTGAAATACATGGTCTTTAACTCAATCTGATAAAAGTCATCTATGACAATTCAATAGCCGATATAATACTACCTGTACAAAAACTGGTAGTATTACTTTAGCACTAGTAACTTTAGCCAGAACAATTAGACAAGTGAAAGAAACAAAAGGAATAATGATAGGAAGGAAAGAAGTTAAACTATCATTATTTGCAGATGATGTGATATCTACATAGAAGACTCCCAAAACTCACTTAAAAATCTTCTATATTTAATAAGCAAATTCAGTAGCATAGCTGGATACAAAGTCAACCTCAAAAATCAATAGCCTTCTTGTACATGAAGAACAAGTTCACTGAGAGAGTAATTAGGCAAATAACACCTTTCACAATAGCATCCAAAAAAATGAAATACCCAGGAATCAATCTAACAAAGTATGTAAAAGACCTCTACATTGAAGACTGCAGTACTCTGAAAAAGGAGATTGAAGAGGATATCTGAAAATGGAAAAATATCCCTTGCTCTTGGGTAGGAAGAACAAATATAATGAAAATGGCCATACTTCCAAAACTGTTATAAAGATTTAATGCAATTCCAAACAAAATTCCAATAACACACCTCACAGAATTAGTGAAAACAATCTTAAAATTCATCTGGAATCAGAAGAGACATAGAATGGGAGAGGCAATTCTAGGTAATAAAGATAAGGCAGCGGGCATCACAATTCCTGACTTAAAATTATACTATAACGCTACTGCATTAAAAAAAAAAAAAAGAAGAAGAAGAAGAAAAAAGACAGCATGGTACTGGCAAAAAAAAAAAAAAACCAGATCTGAAGATCAATGGAACAGATTAGAAGATGCAAAAACAATTGGAGACATACTAAGTCACGTTATCTTTGACAAAGGTGCCAAACATTCATTGGAAGAAAGACAGCTTCTTTAATAAACGCCGCTGGAAAAACTAGCTCTACACATTCCTAAGATTAAAACTGGACTCATATCTTTCACCATGTGCTAAACCAAATTCAAAATGGATCTAAATATTAAAACAAAAACATTAAATCTTCTGGAAGACAGAATGGGTAAAACTCTTGAAGACATTGGTGTAGGCAAAGACCTTATGAATAGAGCTCCAATTTTACAGGAATTATCACAAAGAATCAACAATTGGGATCTCAGCATAAGTTTGATCCTGGTACCAGAAAAAAACTTTTATGCAGCAAGAGAAATCACCAACGTGGGAAAAAAAAGTTTGTCAGCTGTTCCTAAGGCAAAGGATTACTATCTAGAACATACAAGGAATTCAAAAAAATTAGACTTCCCAAATTTAAAGACCCAATCCAAAAACAGGCATCTGAGATGAATACACACTTCTCAGATGAAGAACTACAAACAGCAAATAAATATATGAAAAAATGTTCAACATCAATGGTCATTCAAGAGATGCAAATTAAAATAACACTAAGATTCCATCTCACTCCAGAAAGAATGGCTGCCATGAAGAAATCAACCAATAACAAATGCTGGAAGGGCTGTGAGGAAAAAGGAATCCTTCTCCCCTGCTGGTGGGAGTGCAGACTGGAAATCAGCGTGAAGATTCCTCAAAAAACTAGGACTAGAGGTCCCATTTGACTCAGCTACTCTTCTTCTGAGTATCTTCCCAGAAGAATTAAAAACATTTTACCATAGTGATATATGTGCACCCATGTTTATAGCAGCACAATTTGTAATAGCTAGATCTCGTAAACAACTCAAATGCCCATAAACTGAGGAATGGATAAAAAAGATGTGATATTTTTATACAATGGGATACTATTCAGCCATAAAGAAGGATAAACCTGAGACTTTTACAGGTAAATGGATATAACTCGAGACTATAAGTATAAGTGAAATAAACCAGATGCACATGTGTAAACAGTGTTTATATTGTTTCTCCCTAGTGTTAAAAGCTGAAAGAGTAAATATGATCCAAAATGTACAATAGATAATTGTAAAATTGGAAGAAACCTCAAAAGGAAAGAGAAACTGGGATGGGGCAATGGAGAAAAGAAGAAAGAGAAAAGCAAATATATATAATAGTTAAGATAGTTACACTACTGATTTCTCTTAATTCATTGAAAAGAAAGGTTTGTGCTAATATTTTTGGACAATTAAATGTCAATACCTTGTTTTCTGAGGAACTAATATAAAGATATGCAATGTATTAACCATTGTTACCATCTAATTATGTTGTTTTGAAATTTTATTTTATTTTTTCTCTTTAAAATAAAATAAAAATAAATATAAAAATAAATAAAATAAAAAAAACTTCTATAAAACAAAGGAAAAAAACAACAGAATAAAAAAACCTATGGAATGTGAAAAAAATATTTGCCAACTCTTCCTTAGAGGACTAATAATATTTAAAATATATGAAAAACTCAAAAATATTAGACCCTTCAATAAAAGACTCAGTCAAAGAAATGGCAATTAAAATGAATAAGCACTTCTCCAAAGAAGAAATACAAATGGCCATTTAAACACATGAAATATATTCTACATCTCTAGAAAAAATAAATAAATACAAATAAAACAACGCTGAGAGTCTATCTTACTCCAGATAAAACAGCTGTCATCAAGAAGTCAAATAATAACAAATGTTGATTAGATTGCATGGAAAGAGGAACTATTCCACACTGACAGAAATGTAAACTAGTATAACCAGTATGGAAATCAGTATGGCAATTTCTCAAGTTCTAGAAATTCTATTTGATTCAGCTAGTCCCCTTCTAGGTATCTTCCTGAAAGAGTTAAAGACATCAGATTACACATATACATACCTGTGTTTACAGTAGCATCATAGCTAAATAATAATATAGCTAAACCTTGGAATTGGTCTATCTATCCATCAACCAATGAATGAAAAAGAAAATGTGATATTACACAGTGGAGTTCTACTCTGCCATGAAGGATAGATATATTTGAGTAGTTTATAGGAAAACAGATGCATCCTGAGACTGTAATGGTCAGTGAAATAAACTAGGCACATGAGCTTAAATATTACATGGTTTCTCTTATTTAAGAAACCCAAAGTACCAATATTTTAAAGAGAAATATAAATGATAGATAACAGAAAACATAAGTCTTTTGCAAATGGGAAGAGGACTTAGAGATGGAGGAAGGGAGAGGTGGGAGGGGAAGTAGAAAGATTTAAGATGTGTTGTGTCCATTTACCAACTCTCCACAATGAATGAAATTGTTATGCACCGCAAATGTGTTCTTCTAAGAAAGGTGTCTTTGCTTAAAGAGTTGCTGCACAATGCCATTGGCACAAAGGTAAAGTGACTTCAACGTAATTAGGGCTTAATGAGGAGGAGGAAAAGAACTAGTTGGATGCATGCTTTCCATTTTTTATGAGAAGTTGGAACATGGCCATGATGAATGACCAATGCAGAACCCCATAATTTCTTTACTTACAAGCAAGTTACAGGAGGAAAAGGCTTCTCTGGATCCTAAGAGTAATGGCAAGAGATACAGTAAGAAAAAATGGGCTCGAGGTGATCTAGGAAACAATTAATGATTCTCTTCTGTAATTCAAGGACAGATGAGGATTGAAAGATAATCAAATGAAGGACAACAAAAAGTGCAATAAGCACAACTAGCAGTAGAGGTCTTAGTGAAGTTCAAGGCAGCTAGTTCTCCTGCAGACAAACCACTGGCTCTATGTAGCATTTTTGTCATTTAGAGAGAAAATGGTGCCAAAAGTCCAGGCAAGGAGAGTAACCTAAACCAAGATCAGGAATCAGGAAGCATAAAAGACTGGTCAGCAGAAAGTAAGAACTGAGAACTTCACATACTTCATAAGGAGAAAGAAAATAGTACTAAAGTTAGCTTTGCTTTGTTTTGTTTGAGACAGGGTCTCCAACTGGCCTTGAACTCACTTATGAAGCCCAGGCTGACCTCAAACTCACAATGATCCTCCTGTTGCAGCCTCCCAAATGCTGGGATTACAGACGTGTACCACCACTCCCAGCTTACTGCAATACAAAACAACAGTAATAAGTGGGATAAATACTGAATTGTTAAGGGAAAAAAATAAAGAACAGAGTAGCTTCTGACAGTAGTGAACAGAAGCCCATTAAGCAGGAGAGAAAAAGTGACATCAAATCATGAAATGATTACTGAAAATTAAGGTTTGATATAAGAATATTTAGTATACACAATATTTAGATATGTGCATTAAACTTTCTTGATATCTTATAGATTCAAGCAGGTGAGCTTAAATTTGGTTTTATAAAATGAAGAGATAGGCAAAAACTATTTGTCTTCCCTTACAGAATCTATTACAGGGGCAATATATTAAATTCTTCAGTACGGGAAGAGCAGATCATCGACATACAAAGACTTCTCTCATTAACATCACAACAGGAGCAGGGGATGGTGGTACACACTTGTAGTTGCAAGTCCTCTGAAAGGCTGAGGCAGGAGAATCATGAATGCAAGCCCAGTCTTGGCAACTTAGCAACTTAGACCACATCCCAAAATTAAAAATTAAAAAGGCCTGGAGATGCAGCTCAGTTGAAAAGCCCTGGGTTCAACCCTCATTACCTTTAAATACATAAATAAATTAATAACCCATAGGATATTTTACTTCAATAGTCATAAAATGATTATAACACAAGCAAGAGGCTAGGCATGTAAACACATGTTGAATGCCTACCTGGTAACAGATAAATGCCAGAAAAGGAATATGGAAGCCATAATCTCTGCTTTTAGAGCATTTGAAGGAGGTAGACCAAGCAAAAAGTATATACAAGATACAATCTGCATTATTCAACAATAATTAATGCATTATTCAACAATATTTACAAAATCAAATAAACAGTCATATTCTCCTTGGTGGGGAAAAAAAACCCTAGGAAAAAATGATGCTGCCTCTCAGCCTTGAAAATAGAGTGATACTTAGAAGTAAAAAAGAAGACATTATAGCCAGAAAGAACAGAAAACAGAGGCAAGAAAGAGCACGATGCCTTAGAGAACAGTGGGGTTTCTTAAATTGAAGCGTTGACATAAGGAAATATCAAGAAAAAGCTTGCTGGCCAGGAGGAACACGTCAGGGAATTGAGGTAAACCAGAAAAGGTAAGATTCAAGGGGATGGACAGGAGAGAACTGAGTCTGGTTTCAATGCTCACGCTGGAAGTATTAATCAGAAAGGACACGGAAAGAATTTAAAGTCTGAGGCAGAATTTTATAGCAGAAGACACAGAAGGAGAAGAGGTCATCCAGAAAGAGACAAAGAATGCATGGAGTCAAGAAAAGGCTGAAGAAGAAATAATAGAGATATATGTTGGCTGTCTTTTGATGATTTTAGAGCAAAAGGAAGAAGAAATATTTACTATAGTAGGATACAATTAAAGTGGGAGTGTTTATGAAAGTCTTGTGTTCACAGGTAAAAATCATTAAAAATAGTTAGAGAAAGCACAGAAAGTAAACACAGTCCCAGAGAACACAGGAAACAATTATTCAAGACCCCTCAGCAGGAGATCATCAGTAGATGGTACGTAAGATGAGGCAAGATATTCTCAGGATGCCCAAGATTCCTTCAAAGGGCCTAGAGATCACTCTATGATAGGGGGATATAATGTCACAATCTTAAAGAAATGGTAAAACTTAGAACCACGAGAAAAAGTAAAATACCCTAATACTTGATGCTTCAAGACATGATAAGACATGAAAGTATCACAGTATCCTCCATGCAATATTCTCACAGAAGTGTTTAATCAGATTGTAATAAAATCATTAGACCTAACTTTCAGCATATAAAATGTATAAAGTGGGAAAGCAGCACTGGAGAGATAGCTCAGTGGCACAGTGCCTGCCTGGCATGCAGAAGGTCCTGAGTTCAATTTCTGGTACAAAAAGCTCTATTTCTCAGAACATGTAACACATGGAAGAGCAAGTTAAATGATATTAAGGGAGAAGATAAAGTAGGGCACTCTATAGGGTAACATAGGAAGACTGTCACCATCATATACAAACACAGGAGATGAATATCCAAATATGGTCACTGACTAAATTCTGCTCTGAACAGAGGAATTCTAAAGGACATTTTTTGGAGATACTTGAAAAATATGTGTGAGTAGAGCATTATGTAATATTAAAAAATCATTGTTTTGTAAAGTATAATTATTTTTGACTTATGGTATTATTTTGTAAACTTTTACAGGAATTTTTGAGAGATTTAAACTGAGGTAGTTAAGCATGAAATGTGAAATCTCAGATGAAACACAGCAGAACATTAATTAGTTGTAAACATTGCATGTGTGTGCCCTTTACTGCGTTAACTTCTTTTTGGACCAGAAATCGAACTCACTACCTCACACTTGCCAAGCAGTCGCTGTGCCACTGAGCTATATTCCTGGCTACTTTAACTTTTTATGTCTTTGAAAATTTTTACCATAAGAATTGACAAATTAAAAGACACTTCTCAAACAGACAAAGATCTGTCTCTTCATCTCATACTGAAAGGTATAAGCCCAGAGTGAATACAGGTACATGGAAGTGTCCAGATATCATCTTTCTTTGTGAAGTAAAACATTAGGAATGGAAATGCCCTCCAGCAGCTCAAAAAGGGAAGGAAAAGGATTCTTTCCTGGAGCCTCCAGAAGGAATGCAATCCTGTGAACGCTGTGATTTTGCTTGGTATGATCTCTGACTCAAGAACCATAAGATAAATTTGTTTTAACATCTAGCCTCATTTCTTCAGCTGTAAAGTTGTAGAGCCAATACTACCTACTTCAAATAGAGTTTTAAGAATTAAATGACTTTGAATATAAAGCGATTAGAAAAACGTCTTTCACACAGTGCCATATGTGTTTGTTACTGTCTCACATTCAAATCCTGATTTTTTAGTTTTTGTAGCTTTAATTGAATCTTGAGGGTATTACCTCTACATTTTCTAAAATATAAGATCCTGAGGTTTTCGGTTGTTTGGGTTTTTTTTTTTAAATTTTTTTCTTTCATTTTTTTCATCAAATCCATTTGTTTGGTTTTTTTTTTTTTAATAAACTACAAGTATTAACAATTAGATTCTAGGGTTGGAAATGAAGCTCAAAGGTAGAGCATGTGGTTAACACATGAGATCTGATGTTCAATCCCCAGCACCATACAAAGAAAACAGTGAGACGAAAAACATACAGAAGTAAACTAAACTATAAAAGACAGAAATAACTTGTCCTCAAAATGTTAAACAAATGATATATTTTGGGCTAGGTCCAACTGAGACATAAGTTGTTAGATGAAATGTAAAACAAACAGAAACTGTCATTTGGTTACTCAAGTAGTTTGTCTATGAATTACTCAGCATTCAGTTTCGTCTTCCAAAAACTCTCAATGAAGAAGAGATGGAAAGTAAGGAGCCACATCAAGAGAAAGTGTAGCATAGGCACGTGAAGACCCTAAAAGAAACCACAGCATCCACAGGGCAAAACTCTTAACCCTTTTGGGAAGACACCTAGAAGGGAAACTGCTGAGTCAAATAGAATTCCTACTTTTAGTTTTTAAGAAATAATCTCCATACTGCTATCCATAGTGGCTATACTAGTTTGAATTCTCATCAACAATATAGAAGGGTTCCTTTTTCTCCACAATCACACAGCATTTTGTTGTTGTTGTTGTTGTTGTTTTGGTTTGTTTTCATTTTTTTTTTAGACCTTAATAGCCATTCTTAATGGAGGAAAGTGAGATTTCAGTGTTGTTTTGATTTGCAATTTTCTGATGACCAAAGAAACTGAACATTTTTTCACGTAACCATTGGCCATTTGTACTTTTCTGAGAAGTTTCTATTGTTTTAGTTGCCCATTATTTGACTGGGACTTTTATTACAGGGGACCTAATTTTTTGAGTTTTTTATATATTCCAGGTATTAGTCCTGTGTCTAAGGAATAGCTGGCAAATATTTTTTCCAATTCTGTAGATTGTCTCTTCACTCTGCTGTTTCCTTTGCTGAGCAACGAAGTTTTTAAATTCCCAAAGCAAAACAACTTTTGATTCTGTTTAATTTTGTTTGTATGCTGCAAAATTTTCTTTCAAAATTGATAGAAAATAAAGACTTTCCATAACAAAGAGCAGTTAAAGAACTTCTTGACCACCAGGCCAACATTGCAGGAAGTATTCAAGTATCCTAGACAAGAGACCAGGAGGCCAAAATCATCAAAGAGCTCGAAGAAAAAAATTTATCTAACTGGGTGACTTGCTAAACAAAAGTCAAAAAATAAAAGAATCGGTAATGGGAAAATAAGACCACTCCTCTCTAGTCCTCTGCCCTTCCCAAACTGTCTGACTGTACCCCCAAGGAGTGAGTCACTTCCTAGCTACACACTCCAGAGTTCCTAGGGCTCAGGAGCTGCAGGTGGGAGGCTTCCAGCAGCTGGCGGGGGGTATCCTGCCATTAAAAACGCTGGTGTCCAAGGAGTGCCTACTTGGCATCACCCAGCATTACTTCTTTTCCCCTGAATCACACCAGTCACAAGTGCTGCCTAACCCCTGTCCCTCACTGAGCCACTGGCCTGGAGCCAGCTTCTGGTTTCCCTAGTGCCTGCTGGTTCTAACCCAGTCACTGCTCTTCGAATAATTCTCTAGCTTTCACTTTCTCTATTGCCCTGATCTGCAAATATTTCTCCTAGTCGGCCTCTCTCTCAGAGAGAAGGGAGCTGGGATAAAAGGGGCACTGGATGGTGCAGTGGCTTCCAGCCTAGGAGCCAAACACAGCAGCCTAGGTGTCTACCGTACTGGGTTCTCTCTCTCAAGCCTCTCCCAAGATGGCCCATTTGCCGCACCTAGGGAGTAAGCAGTGCCAGGACTGAGGGCAACCCAGCTTCCCTTTCTACACACTCTGACACGGACTCTCTGCTTCTCCTTCAGGTTGCCGTCCTCTATTTGTGTCTATTGGGGTGTCTCCCTACCACCACACTCCACTTCCCAGTGGACTTCTTCAGTGGCTTAGGCACCACTTCTACAGTCACCCAGGATGGAGCTCCCAATAAGGAATCTCTGTGATGCTTCTTTTACCTCAAAGTACTAAGATCCAGCTTCACAGCAATCTATCCATTCTTCCCCATTTAAAAAAAGAAATTCTAGTGTGTAATGAGTAAAATATAAAGTGTCTATTGTAAAACTTAATTGTTTCAGTAGTTCCCAAGTTCAGGTCCCTGAAACAATCCACGTAATACTTTACTTAAGTTCATGTAAATAATTTACCTGGGTTCATCTAAGTTTATACTCCAGTGAGACAGAGATTAACAGCAACCACCTATATCCATAAAGTTCCTGAAATGCTTCTAAATAATCACCATGCAACTAAAAAATGTTATTACTTATGTTAAGATTTTGATAGTCTAGATTTTCAGCTATTCAGCAGAGAAAAGTAATGATATATTCTAAATCATAGTAACAAATTTTCATTGCTACCTTTCATTATGGATGCTTGGGACTTTGATCTCAAATCTGCCAGGATTTCGGACCATAAAAGGCAACATGTAAGATAACTGGCTTTCTCTATCCAGATGCCAAAGTCCATTACTAAGAGAAACCTTCCTGTAGGCAACAGATCAATGGCAATATAACTAGTAAGGAGAACACTGAAATCTAGTCTAGCAAAAACAGCTGCTTACATTCCATTCATATGGCATGTGATGGCAAGTATTTCTCTGAAAATAAGCTACTATGAATCCAACTAATTCATTTTACATTTCCATTAACAGATTTTCTAAGAAAATATTATATCAGAAGAAATACTTATATATGTGTAATTTTGAGGTGTATTAACAAGGGTAATGGGGAGATGGATATGATCAAAATGTACACGTTGAAACCCAGTATTTTGTAAAACTGGGCACTAGTAAAAAAAAATAACAAGGGAAAAGAAATACCTTGTTTCTAGAGAAGGAGATGTCCAATTTACAAAACATTTTGAATAGTAAATAAACTTTAAACTCACCATGGCAAATGTACTAACAGTTGGTTTCTTTTCCTTCTTCTCCTTTTTACTGAAAAATAAAACAAAGCAATTATGAAACACTTTAAAAATTATACAGATTTTTAAATTACCAAATTAATGTTTAATGCTTATATTTAATGAGAACTAGGACAAAGATGTTTATACTATTCGATAAAAAACAGTATGATTTAATTTATAAAGTTTACAAATATTTACATAGGTCTTAGAACTCTATACATTGTTATCACTGGATATTACAATTTCTATAAAAAATTATTCCTTACACTCTTGGGTAAATAATTTTCTATGATGAATACATAACACATACAGAGAAAGATACACATCACCTATAACTAAAAAGTTACTTACTAAGCTAAGAGTTTCTTCTTTTTATTCTAACTAGCAAATCATTCATGGCCTCTCTAATAAATCACCTTAATTACCATGTGAGTATTCTAGCAGTAGATATTCTATCTATCTACTACCAGATATTACTGGAGAGCAGTGGTGATCAGATATTGGGCCTAAGTGAAAAATAGTCAACTTTCCTTATGAGCAAGTCTGATTCTGAAAGGATGCCTGGAGAGCTAAGTTATGAAAACAAGTTAATCTAGACAAGCTATGGCCTAAAAATATTCTATAAATTCTGAAGAAGGTGTCCTTGGGTATTAAAAGGACAACTATTATTTTGAGGCTAGTTTCAAAAGAATCTAACTCATTAAGCCATACTCTCCACCATATATAGCTGCCACCTTGAATGTGAAAGCAAACCAACCATAACAAACTAACCTCATTTGTAAACATAAAAGAAAGACTATTTTAGAAAAGAGTTGTATTATTTTTCAAGAAATTTTCAAGTTCAAACAATAAATCCAGAGTTTATGAATATTTGGCTTTGGAGTGATGTTAGCAAGAAAACACAAACACCTTCAGGTTGGGCCCCACCATACTCCTAGTAAAGACATGGTGTCAGTATACCTGGAAACAGAACCAGAGGAATAAAACAGTAGTTTTTAAGACTTAAGCTATTTCCTTAATTTTTTTTATTTTTTAAAAACTGATGCTACTTTGGAGAATTTACAATATTACAGCTTCCTTACACATGATTTATAAACAACTCTGAAGAAGGCATACTTTCTGTCATGCTTTTAGAGATAAGAAAACCACAGAGCTCCTGAGATACAACACTGTGGAAATACACTTTCATAGGAACCCTGACCTCTACCAGTTTCCTCATTTAACCCCAAGGACAGGGAACACTGAGCTTACAAAGGCAAGTCATTCACAAAATATCATTTCAAAGAGGGTGTTTACAAACATAGGAACTCCAGATAGTACTGTTATCCCAGAATTGTCCATTAGCAAAGTCAAATGCATGTTTACATTAACTAATGTAACTACACATTAACTACACATTAAAATGTATAGTTTTCATAACAAATTAAAGGGGCTGGGGATTTAGCTCAGCAGGCTTAAGTGCCTGCCTGGCAAGCACAAGGTCATGAGTCCAATCCCCCATACCAATAAATAAATAAATAAATAAATAACAGATTAAAATCAGTAGTGATGAGCATGCTTTAATAAGAACTAGTTTAAAAATTTCTACTTTGAAGCAAAGTCTGTAGGCCATGGTAGTAATAAAATGAAGACATAAAGGCTCAACCACTGGCCGGGGATATGGCTCAGTGGCAGAGTGCCTGCCTGGCAAATGAGAGGTCCTGAATTCAATTCCCAGTATCAAGGAAATAAATAAATAAAAGATCAGCCAGTTTTCTTTACTATTTCCCTCTACTTAGCCCCAATTTTCTTACTTAAATATATCTAAATATTCATATATTCAGGATTCAAACTACCATATTTTTAAAAACACTTAAAAATAGACTATGTGGACTCTTATGTGTTGAGTTTAAGTTTTTCAATATGAAAAACTTCAAATGAACAGAAAAATTCAAAGAATATAAGGACTTCCCACATGATTCACCTAGATTTATCAATGAATGAACATTCTGATTGTATTTGTTATTTATACAAGAGAGTATATATTCCCATTTGTTAATATTTTGATGAAATATTTAAAGGTAAGTTGTAAATATCATTATAGACATGGATTTTCCTACCATTATCACATCTAAGAACTTTAATAGCAATTTTGACATCACCTAATATTCCATCCACATTCAGTTTTCCCAAGAATTAGTTCTATCAGTGGTTGTGTTTTTAACACTGATATAATCAGAGTTTGCACATTATATTTGATGATTATATGACTTCAGTCTTTCTTAATCTAGCAGCCTCCATCTGCTTCTTTACAATAACTTTTTTAAAGGGGCAAGAATAGTTATTTTATAGAATGTCCCACATATCACATATATCAATTTAAAACTGAGTGGAGAAATACAGTAACTGTAGAATACACAGCAGATTGGAGGTCTGTCTCAGCATTAGAGCAAAAGGCAACTCACATTTCTAGTGGACAGCACCAGTCTGGAAGCTTAATTGGATTCATATTAAATTTGTTTGCAAATATACTATCTTTGTGGTGTTGTACACTCAAATTCCATCTTGTGCTCAGTCATTTAAAAGATTTAAAGTGTGGCCACGGTTAACATGGCAACTTCGAAATCTTTCATTGCAAAAGTACGTTTCTCTTCTGTCCATTAGTAATAAATGTGGAAATAGTTATTAGATATTTTTCTCTGAATGGTTTAGGATCCAGAGGCAATCCTTGCCTGGATTAATTATGACAATGCAGGTTGATAGATAAATTTAGCTACGTTTTTCAAAGAAGATTCCTTTATTTTCCCTACCTCTCATATCCTCTTTCACTTATCTTCTCTGAATATTATCAGGGACTCATCAGTAGTATCATACTGAATATCTCAAAAATCATTCATGGTTATTACTACCTTTGATGTTCAAGGTGTCCCAGACTTGGCTAGTGCAGGCTCCCTGAAGTCAGTTCCTGTGTCTTTTGACTATATTACTAAACTTGCTTTTTTGTTTTGGGGTATACAAGATATCCCTGGCACACACCCTGCTCAAGACCTGGTTGAAATTCATTATTTTTCTATGGGTACTCTTCCTTTTTAATAGGAAATGGTATTTAGAAAACAAAATCTGCAGCGTCATAAGCACTTGCCTGGAAAGCATGAGATCGTGAGTTCGATCCCTGGTACAAAAAAATAAAAATAAAAATCTGGTACAAAAAGTGTGTCCTTAGTGGAAAGAAAATAAGCTATTTATGATTTCATATTGGAGTTTCCAATGCAAGTTTAACCTGTTTAAACTCTGATTAACAGATTTATATCTCTTCACTTACACTGGAAAGCTTGGTTTCTAATATTACTATAGTTAACAATATTCTTTTTTTTTTTTTTTACTAACAAACCTACTGAGTAAAGTTTACAATTTCTCAGATATGCAGAGTATGGTGAACAAATGTACTTAAAACAATTATTTTCTTTCTGTGGTTACATTACCAATTTTATATGCACATAGTTGTTGCCAGTTAATACAAAACAAAAATAAGCTCCATGTAGTTATGGCATTCTATTCTATCTGCTATGCTGCAAACATGCAAAGTTTATGTCGCTGTTCATGACAGGATCCTGGGTAACAGCAGAGCCCTATGTCTTCAGGATACAAAAACACTTAAAAACAGACTATGTTGAGTCTTTTTGCAGGCGGATGGCTCCTGTGGGTGGGTGAGGGGGGAATCAACGTTGCTTGTAAAACAAAAGACAGTATAACAAAAAAAGGATGTGAGTGTCGGTCATTCCGGGCTAGGAGCCTCAGCAAGACCTCAGAAAGACACCTGCCCTGCGCCAGACTCTGGCGCGGACCCCGCTTCTGTCCTAAGCCGGGAGGCCGCTTCCAAAGCTGCCTTGCACCTTTGAGGATTCTAACAGCCACAACCGCTCATTTCTTTTCCAGCTAGAGGCTAGAAACAAGCTGCCCAAATTTCTTTCGTGCTTGCAAAGCACGAAAGTGTAACAAACAGGCTACCTTTTCTTCTCCAGATTATAGCTCTTCCCTGCTTTTCCACCGATGTCCCCTTCGAGATCCATGGCTACCTGAGGAGAAACCACAGCCCATCAGCCAAACGCGCAGCGCAGCTCCGGGGGCGCAGAGCGCAGAGGGAGGACGCGACCTCCGCCGCTCCGGGCTCTCCACACCCGAGCCCGGACGGTCCCGGCGCGGGGACCCTGTGGCGGGCCCCCGGGTACCCGGCGAGGGACTTGCGCCTCTCCCTCCCGCTGGGGGGCCCAAGGGCACCGCAGGCCGGCTCCCAGGCCGGGTCCTGCCCCGCGAGGGGCGCAGTGAGGGCGGCGGGACGCAGGGCGCGCCCACTGCGCCGAGGCCGCTGGCTGGGGCCGCCCCGGGAGCCTCCCCTCCCGGCGGCTGGGAAGGCGGCCTCGCGCGGGCCTCCCGCACGCCCACGGCCGCCAGCGAGGAGCCCTTCTTCCACGCCGACCACCCCGTGGAGCCCGACCCGCCCGGGGGCCGCAGCCTCCAGGCCCCGCTGCGTGCGCCCTACCTCGGCGCGGCGCGGCGCGGCGCGGGATCCACCGGGACCGGGTCTGAAGCCGAGCGGCGGCGTCTGCTTCTGGGAGCCCGCAGGAGCAGAGCCCGGCTTCTTGTAGCCCGGGGCGTGGGGCGACCCAGGGCGAGTCACCCGTGGGCGTGGTCCCACCCAAACGCCCGCGCCGAGCCGCGGGTGGCTTCCGGCACTGCAGGCTGGATGGATTTGCTGGGGAAGTGGTGAACCGGGCTGGATTTCCTGACTTGTTGGACCTTTATTCCAGAGGCACCTGAGTCATCGGGAGCGAGCTGTGTTCCGTCGCAAGCTTCGGGGAGCTGCGCTCGCTCAGCAGCGCTTCTGACACAGTTGATAAAACCAGCGGGGTTAAAGTTCCCTCCATTCCACGCCTCTGAAAAGTCACTGAGAAATTATTGGGTCTTTTTTCAGTGTTTCTGAGGTGTATCTCTGCATTTTTTTTAAAGAGTAATTGGGAGGAAATGAAAAGGAAAGTTTTTGACTATGACTATAGAAACAAAAAATTCAGGTTAGAAATGTTGCTTAAAAGTGCGTCTCATATTTTTAAAGTTTAGCTGTCAAGTCAGTGTCCATGTTCCCCCAGAGCATTTCAAAACGCAATTTTAATAAAGGTTATTAAACAAGCTATTTTAGCGTATTGCTTTCATAGGGGTTTCTTTGTGTATCTCCTTGCACACTTGGTAGTTTCTCTTGTCCATAGTATCTTCTTAAGAAGAAACAAAAGCGCAAACTTCCCATCTACTTCAGAGCCTTTCACACTTATAAACACAGCAAACAGTTCTTTTAACAGCTGGTCTACCTATACCCACTTCCACTTATTTTGGCCTTTTGGCTTGCTACGAAAACTTGAGAAGCGAAACCTCAGTTATTACAGAATAACGTGAGGATATTTCCTCTAAGGCATCATAAGAGTCACCTGTCAAGGACATGTCTAGGTTAAGGGTCACATGAGCCCAGAGATTTTTAGACAAGGCTCTGCCATTCCAATGTTTTTTGAGTGTGTTTGTCCGAATGATATGAAGATATGAATATGAAACACAATAAACTTAAAGCAATGAACAGTACTACCTCTTGCAACTTCCGCACCTTAATCCTTGGCTTATTTAAAGACATTTGTTTCGCATCACTGCCTACCACTACTCTCTCCTTAGCTTCATTTATTTGCAGTGAAAGTCTCCTTAGCTCCATTTATTTGCAGGCTTCCGAGTCCCGTGCAGCTTCCTTGAGCAGCTGTTTCTACCTGTCTGCCTCTCCGCAGCCTGCCGCGGCCCTTTCATCCTGTGTCAGCGTCCTCCCGACAGTGACCCGGGGTCTCGCTACTCTCTGCCGTGTGTATACCAGTAGGAATAAAGATAGTAAAGAAAAGAAAAACATTGAAAATGTTTTATCAATACACATGCACCATACATAGTGCTTACATTCATGTTAGAGAGTGTTAGCACACCTTAATTTTCCTGTTCCCCTTCTCCTCTCTTCTCTTCCCTTCCAACTTTCTCCATCTCCAGAATCCCTTCTTCCAATGTTTTTGTTCATATTTGCAATACATAATGATTACACTGATTGTCAGTAGTTGGTACCTGTATATGTCTTAATTCTTTTGTGTCTCCTTCCCTTCCCTTTCCCTGTTTTCTGTTTATCTGTTTTGTATTATCTATTTTGCTCTTTCATTTATTTATACTTAGGGATTCTCATATAAGAGAAATGATATGCTATTTAGGGCTAGGGATATAGCATAGTGGCATGAGTGCCTGCCTGGCAAGCACAAGGACCTGTGTTTGATTCCTCATACCCAAAGAAACAGAGAGAGAGAGAGAGAGAGAGAGAGAGAGAGAGAGAGAGAGAGAGATCATATGCTATTTAAACTCAAGTGTCTGATTTATTTCATGTAACATTATGGTTTCAAGGTGCACCCATCTCCTACAAACTGCTCAAACATATCATTCTTTAAGGCAGAGTAGTACACCACTGTGTATAAATGCCACATTTTCTTTATCCATTCTCCTGCTGATGGGTACATAGGCACTGGTCAGGTAATTCTCCCAAGAGATTCAAGGAGATTAATAAATTTAATCCTCATAAGAACCCTATGAAGTGATGACTGGTATTGTTATTCCTATTTTAGAGTGGGAGAAACCAAAGTTTTCACTTCTTCACCAGTCATACATCTGCTAACCCACTGACTTGGGATTTGAAAGCAGATCATGCTTCACAGCCTCACTCTTAACACTGCACAATGCTACTACCTGACATTTTGAGACCCATGAGACATTTTCTTTCCTAACTCCATCTTAGAAAAGCTGCCATGGCTCCCTGCCACCAACTACATAAGAGCTAAGAATTTTGACCCACAATACATTGCTTCTCTGTAGCCGCCATCTTCATCCCATTACTTCCTCACGCCTCTTTCCTCACTCCCCACATTTATTCCATTCAGCCCCACTCACTCTGCCTCTCAGGCAAGTGACTGATTATTTTTTTTTCCACTTTGTGTTTTTTCACATATAAATTTAAATTAATTTACCTGACTTCCTTTTTTGCTACTTTGCTCCATTGAACAAGCCTCGAACTCAGAAAAACAAATTCAAGTACCCTCTCTGCCCATTCCTCTTAGGTATGTTTGAACAAGTTATTCTCTTTGGCCCTCAGTTGAAATCTGTCATTAACTCTTGGCTTCCTACCTCACACAGAGAAAAATCCAAAGTTCTTCCCATCCTGAGTAGGTCTCTGCAAAATCTGGGCCTCCTCAGCTCTGACCTCACCCCTGCTACTCTTGAGGCATGGATTCTGGTCCAGGCTCACTAGGCTGCTTTCTGTTCTCTGAATACTCACCTCAGGCCCTAGGCACTGAACCATTATCTCAGGTGAAACTGTCTTCCCTCAAGTTAGTTGTACAGAATGACTCAGTTCTTCATTCTTTCCAGATCTTTACTCAAATGGCATGCCATTTTGTTCACAGCCCCTAGAAGCAGTGCTTAGCATATAGTAATGTGTTAGGTGAATGAAGTAAAAGAGACCAAGAAGGTTGATTAACCAAAGTGTGAACTGTGTATAAAATACATAAAGACTTTGGCACTAAGAGAACATTGCTCTGACTGTGTATACTGCTTACATTTTAAGACATTATTTGAACTCACGCTCAGTGATATGAGTCTCTGTAATTCAGCCAATGTCACTCAAGTGTTTAGGGAGTGTCTGCCATAGGTTAAACACTGTGCTGTGCTGAGGTGATACACTGAAAACATTATTTTCTGGGCTCTGAGAAACTATAGATATTAGGAGTATTTCTGCAGCCCCTGATGGTGCCTAAGGATTGTGTGGTTGATTTGTTTGTTTCTTCATCTAGCATTTAGGACAGACTTTCTAGAAGTGATTGGCATTCCAGAAATATTGCAGTCTAGTTGCCTTGTTTTCTTTGAAACTATTTGCCATCCAATTAACATTTATGATGTGCTGAAAAACAGCTTTCTACCCTTCCTCAAGCAAAACTATATGCAAAAATTTCACAAACAATGCCTATCCCAGCTCCTGCATACCTTTATTATAAGTATTTATTAACAAATTTACAACACTTAACACTTCAACAGAACAGCTGTTCATTTCTTACAACATTTCACATTTGCTTAACTTTTAAATTGTCATGTTTCAAAATAATGGTTTTGTAATTGCTAAGGCTTGCTATGCCAGGTTATTTGACTATAATTATGTTTTGAGGTAATTTTGACCACAAAACATTTTTTCTTACATGAAAAACTATACACAATTAGAAATTGCTCAAATGATGTCTTGATCTGAAGCATAAATCCTAGGTAGTTAATGTTTTTAATAAAATAATTGTGCTGTGGAACTGTGAGGACATTAGGGAAGCAAATAAGTATATTGACCGGAGGGGAGTAGCACAGAATGGCCTAAACTAAAACTACGTGAACTGCACTGCGGGTTTTATTTTTTAGAAATCCTTACTTTGGATAAAAGACTGGTTGTATAGTGAGAATTAAGCCAGTAAATGTATCTTGTAGAAGCTAGCAAATATTATTATGATTGAATATTTTTGATATTTGATAAGTATCTTTGATATTGTTACATGTATTTTAAAGGTGATTAGCTGTTGTCTTTATTTTACAGTGCTTATTGTGCTCAACTTTTACTTGGATTTCCTATTGAGAGACCAGCTAATATGTGTACATATACCACAGAAACAGTCCCAAACTATTTTAAAATTAAATACTTGAAATATTGTATTGCGATGATTAAGAATTCTTAGGACATTTATAAAATTGGGTTAATTCCAATAAGGGGACTGATTTGTTTGTAACCAGAGATGGTTTTTGCAAGCTAAGTAATATTTTGACTAAACAAAACATTGGTAAATATAAATGTTTGACCAAAAAGTGAATTGTATAATTTCTGAAAATTTTACTTGTTCTAAAAAAGCATAATGCTCTAATGATCAGCGATATCTAAACCAGTCTTTATCATACTCCTAATTTGATTTTCTTACTTTGAGCTGATAAAATTCTATAAATTTTCCAATTCAGTTACAATTCTACCTTTCTAAATAGTTCATGGCTTTTATCTATTAAAATATAAACATACCCAACAAATTCACTGAGAGGAGCTAAACTTTAATAAAGTGTTTACTGCAACTCAAAGCACTGAACATTTTATCTTACTTAACATTAAAAATGAAGTTATGTGAATTAAGAACAGCTCCTGTTAATACAACTTGTAACTGAAAAAAACAAATTTACGGGAATTAAAAAGCTTTTCACCTATTTCCACTTCATTCCCCAAGATTTTTAATACTTTAGGAGGTTTTTCTGAACAATAAAAGTTTTTATAACAATTTTATTGCAACTCTTTTGTCTCTTTCCCTCATTTTTGCAATGGTTTATTTCAATTTTTTTCTGTCTCCTCTACTTAGTCAATGTGAGTTCACACTGGGTATAAGGAATGAAATGCACTTTGATGGACTTCTTGGTCTGACTCAGAAAAACAAAAAACATGTTCTCAGTGCAAAGAGCAAGACAAATGACTCCATATGGCAACAATAAAAAAGGATCCACCCATTTATATGTAACTGATTTTTAGATGTGAAAGATACATGACTATCTTAGGGACAGGGGACACTGAATGACTGTACTCACACCAATTTTCTATTAAAAACTTTGCATTTATTTATTTAATAATTAATACAGTACATGTTATCTTTATAGTAGTTGCTCAGATGACAAGACACATGCATAAAAACTTTCCAGTTGATATTAGCACAAACCTTTCTTTTAAATGAACTAAGACACTAATAGCTTTTTTAATAAGATGAGATCCCAGTTGTTGATTCTTTGAAATATTTCCCATGCAGTCTGGGTTTTACTCATGAACTCTTTACATCTATGTCTTCAAGATTTCTACTTACTTTCTCTTCCAGTAAAAAATCCTGCATTTAAAAGTCTAAACTTCCAAGGTAAAGTTTGATGATTTCCAAAGATGCTGTTTATCTTACTATAATTTAGACAGTTTTGCAACAGTCACAATTTGGGTGAAACAGAAAACTGTTCAGCAGAAAGCTTGTTGTTACTAGATATCCCAATGCAGATGGTCAATGCAGTACCAACATGTGATTGAGAGTAGAGGTGTATTGACTGGAAAGGGTTAATGAGAAGTATCAATAGTAAACAATGGTATGGGAACAATTGTAAGTGATGATCTTACTAAAACTACAAAAATGGACACAAAAACTATCTTGAATAAATTCAGGGTCAAATACAATAAACTAGCTACATATTACAAAGATTACTACAGGTTTATATTTTTAATTTATATAAGAGTCATAAATAAATAAGAAGAAATCAAAGGCCCAAATAGAACTGCACAAAAGGGGGAAATAGGCAGTTCATATATATATAAAAAAAGGAAATTGTACACTAATGAACAAATAGGGACAGACTGGAATATTATACATTACTCATTAATGTTTGTTTGACTCATTAATTGAATTTGAATTTTGGCTCAATGTATGTTTGATTCATTAATTAAATTTTAGGAAACCTACCTTAAACAAATAATCCAAATTAAAGATTTAAGAAGTCACACATATTAGAGTTCATTGGTGCTTCACCTCATAAAGTGAAAAATAAGAAGTAACCTAAATATTTAACACTTATGTATGGTTGAATAAATTATGATACATTCTCTTAAAAGAAGTAGTAATATAAAATGTGGTTACAAAATCTGTTATAATATTGTAAAATACCTATGTTAATATGCAGGTAAAAGAGCAGATGAAAATTATAATGGTATAATATTAATTATTATAAAATAAATCAGTTTCTACTCTACTAGAAAAAAAAACATCAAAATTTTAAGAGTGGCTATCTTTCAGTGATGGAAGTTAGGTGAATTTCTTTACTTTATGCTTTTCTGCATTTTAAAAATTTCCTATCCTAACAGTTAGCAAAGCAAAATAAAAATTCTTTCCTAAGCATCAGGATAAGGCAGGTTACCCAGGCTATTGGCTATTGTTCTCTACTTCTCAGTTGGGTTCGTGGATCATGGAGGTGCAAATGGTCGTATTTAAGGAATTCCAAAGTTACCTACTGAAACAACCAATAGTCAGAATGCCCATCATTCTACATTTCTTCAAAACTTTCTCATATTTCTAAGGAAAAGAGAGGGGAAAAAAATAAAGGTAAAAACAGAAATGATCTTAAAGTGGTAAGAAAATACATGGCATACTGAAATAATTCTAGGTGTTTGACCATCTGCTGCCCACACAACTTGAATATACTTTTTCTACTTGTTAATTTCATATCAATCTCAAAGACTTATGGAGATGATCAAAGGCCTGAAGATGCTTTTCCTTACTATCAGATTCTCCTGGAAGAAGAAAATAAAGAGAAGCTTAATTCAGCATTTAATTGCCATATCCCTGAGGAGCTTAGGTCCTGTAAAAGCAGAAATTCTACCTCTGTTTTCTTCTGTGTGCAAAGTGTAACCCAGGTAGTACATGCTGTTTCTGGAGTGGAGTTAGGGAACTTTCCATTAACAATATTATTTGATATATCTTAAAGTATATTGAAACACATAAAACTGAACTTACTTTGACTGGGAGGTTATTTCTTCCTTAAATTCTTAAGATTATTTTTGAGCACTATGTGGCAGGCACTTATGCTAGATGTTGATTGATAAGAAGATGAAAATCCCTCAAGCTCTTTGTGCATATATTAGTATATGAGGTGATCATTTTAGTTTATTTTATTAAACAAAAGTGAGTTTATACATCTACATGACCACTATCCTTTTTAAAGTAAATGTCTAAGGGGTCAGGGATTTAGCTCAGCCACATAAGTGCCTGCCTGGCAAGCGCGAGGTCATGAGTTCGATCCTCTGTACCAAAAAGAAAAAAGAAAAAAAAAAGGTAAATATCTAAGGAAACTATGAGTTGATTTTGGTGATGCCTATAAGAAATAAAATGTACTGTCATTGATTGTCCACTTTTTATGCTTTGATTTTGTAAGTTGAATAACTACTTCTATGATAACAATATGTAATTCATCAACTAGCGATTTCTTACTTTTTTTTTTTGAAATTCTGCCTTTCTATCCTTTTTTTTTTCTGTTTTTCTTTTTTTCCTCTAAATTAAAAAAAAAGAAAAGTAGTTTGGACTTTTAAAAAACATCTTCAGAGTTTATAGATATATATTTTGAATGCCTTCAATAGTAGCAAATTTTACATTTCAATGAAGTTTTAGAGCCGAGAGAAAACTTAGCACTGCAGTTAAAAACATGTAGTTCAACATCAAACCAGGTGAGTTTACATTCTGAGTATCCCTTTTGGTTTTTGTTTTTGAGCTAGATCTGCCCCTTCAGAACAATTAATTATTCTCTCTGCAACTGTAATTCCTCATTTGTAAAATGACACAGTGAATGTGAAACACTTAGGTTGGTATCTGAATGTCTAAATTCTGAGACTTCATTTGTGGTATTGTTGTTAATGTTATTATTAATAGATTAGAGAGTGATTTACTAATAAAAGTTTTAATTTAAACCAAAATGTGACTATAAGTAATGAGTCTATTTTTTGTGTGCTTAATAAATTGTCTCTGAAAATTATTCCTAAAGAAACATACTGGTTATATTTAATAAGCATTTGAATGAAGCAATCTTGTTATATATTTATTTAATCATTCTCTTGCTTTATAGCAAAATCCTTTGCCTTCAGACATCAGCACTAAGCAACTCCTGATAAAAATAACATTCTCCTAAAGGTTTTTCACTTGGAAGAGTTCATCTGAAGTGTAATTTCCTGTTTAGTTTTTTAAATTGCTTAATGATTCACAGATTTTGAACTGGCCTGAACTCAGCTGAACTCTCTTGGTAACAAGGTCAGATGAATCCAATGAGGTAATGTTCTCTGCCTTATCTTTTTGCAAAGTTTTTTTTTAATTTCAAAGGAAATCAGTATTTAAAATATACTTACAAAAATAATAAACACTATTCAAATAGACCAGTGAGGAGTTGGTTATGTCTGATTTTAAAACTGTAACATTAAGTTAAGGAATATGTCATTCTAGATTTGTATTCAGAATTTGTTCATTAAAAAAACAATTAAGTGACCACCTACTATATATTATATTGCCATTATTGGTACATGATATAAATTACTAGCAAAACAAAAGCCTCTGCTCAGGTAGAATTTATATTTAGTGGTGAGAGTAACAAAATGAACAAAAGCATAAAGAAAGTGATTTAGTCTGTTAAAAGGTAGAAAGCGCTCCATATAGAACCAAGGACAAAAAAACTACATGATTATCTCAAAAGACACAGAAAAAATCTTCAACAAAATTCAACAACACTCATAACATAACACTCATAACATAACTCAGGATAAGGCCTGTATAAAATAAATATGGAAGGATCTTTCCTTATATGGATAATAACATATGTGACAAAACTAAACCCAGTATCATATTGAACAGGGGAAAATGGAAAGCATTTATACTAAAATAAGAAGTGAGACAATGTGTCAATTCTCATTATTTTTGTTCCCTATAGTGCTCCAAACTCCAGCCAGGCTAATTAGGCAAGAAAAAGAAATAAAAGGGATACATACTGGAAAGGGAGAAGTCAAATTATCACTACTTGATATTATCCTTTACATAGAAGAGTCTAAAAAAACTACGTAGAAGACTCTAAGATCTAATAAACAAATTCAGCAAAATTGTAGGATACAAAATCAACACACAAAAATCAGTACTTTTTCTATACAAAAATAACAGATATACCAAGAAGGAAATTAGGAAAATGATTGTTGTAATAAAAGATTCAAAAATAAAATAAGATACCTTGGAATTTACCTAACCAAGAAACTGAAAGACCTCTTGTGATGAAAAGTATAAAAGCTGAAGAAAGAAATGGAAGAAAGCATTGATGAAAAGACCTCACTTGTTCATAGACTGGTGGACATAATATTGTTAAAATGCCCATACTACCAAAAACAATCTGTAGTTTTAATGTGTTCTTTACATTGTGGGCTGGGGATATAGCTCAGTGTCACCACACTTGCCTGACAAGAATGAGGTTATGAGTTCAATTCCTGGTAAAAAAAAAATTTTTTTTTGTGACTAGAAAAAATAATTTTAAATATTACATAAAAATACAAAAGACCTAGAATAGCCAAGCGTTCTTTAGTATAAAGAGCAATTCTGGAGCCATCACAACATTATACTATAAAATCATAGGTATAAAAACAATAAGGCACAAAAACAGACCTCTAGACCAGAAGAATAGAACAGAAGACACAGAAACAAACATGAGCACCTGCAGCCATTTGACTTAGACAAAGGGGCCAAAAACTTACCCTGGAACACGACTGCCTGTTTAACAAATGGTGCTGGAAAACCAGGATAGCTACAAGAAAACAGAACTAGATCCTTCTATCTCTCGTACTAAAACAAGTAAAAACAAATCAAACACCTAGATATAAGACTGGAAAGCTGGAAACTGCTGGAAGAAAACATAGGGAAAACAGGATTCAAACAGCACAGAAAATAACAGCAACAATCAACAAAGGGAACTTCATCATATTAGAAACCTTCTACCGTGCAATGGAAGCAATCAACTAAGTGGAAAGAAAAATCTTTGCTAGCTACTCCTGTGACAAAGGATTGATATCTAGAATATATAAATACTCAAAACACTTAACACCAAACCAAAAAACAACAAAGTAGCCCAATCAATCAATGGGCAAAGAATTTACAGGGAGAATTCTCAAAAGAAGTACAAATGATCAATAAGTTTATGAAAACATTAAACATCTTCAACCTTTAGGGAAATTTGAATGAAAACTACACTGAGATTCAGTCTCACCCTTAGTTACGATAGCTATCATCAAGAATACAAAATGTATATGTAAGTAAATAAATGCTGGTGAGGATTTGGGGGAAAAAGAAACCTTCCCACAATGATGGAAACATAACTTAGTGCAATCATATGGAAATTCCTCAAAAAAAAACCAAAAAAACTACAAACAGATGTGCCACTTGGTCCAGTTATGTCACTCCTTAGTAAATTCACAAAATAATTGAAGACAGTGAACTATAGGGATGCATGCAGACCCCAGGGGTATTGTGGCACAATTCACAGGTAAGCTGTGGAAACAAACTAGGTGCCCATCTGCAGATGAATGGGTAGAGAAACTGCAGTATATTCACACAATGGAGTATAATCTGAAGAAAAGTGGGTGGAAATGAAGACTGTTGTGTTAAGGGAATAAAGCCAGTCTCTGAAAGTTAAATATTACATTTTGCTCATGTATAAATAATGTAAAATAAATTTAAAATTTAAGGAGCTATGACCCTAGAAGGTAGAATTTGAGAGATGGAAAGGAGAACCCAAAGTATGGGGTAAAAATGGGACATGGGTTACTGTGAATGAAACTAATTAAACTATGATATATGCAGATATCAATATATCAAACAAATCCTTATTCTGTGTCGCTAATATGCACCAATAAATAAAGAAAAAGAAAAGAATCACATGCTTTCCAAGTCTTTATCCAGAGTGTTATAGGATTTATGATTTCCTATAAAAGAAACAGAGGGTGTTTCTAGGAAAATTTAATTTTTTAGCTTATGATATTATAAAATTTTAACAAAATACCCATAATTATAATTTGTAATGAAGACTTTATATATTTTTAACTGAAAGAGCAAATAAGACCTAAAATGTACAATAGATGTTGTGAAAGTGAAAGGAAAGAACAACTGGGATGGGGGAAAGGACAAAAGAAAGAAGGGAAAAGATTATATATAATTATCTATATAAGATAATTATACTACTAATCTCTGTTCATCAAAAAGAACAGTTTGTGCTTTCATCGTTTGATCTTTTTTCATGCCTATGTCTCATAATATGAATGGCTACTTTGAAGATAACAATATGCAATATATTAACCACTGTTAATCTACTATTTTGTTTTGAAATCTTGTCCTTTTTTGGTTTTAAAATTTTAAAAATATATTTACTATCACTTTCCCCCATTTAGTATTTGTGTGTTAGTATAAGGTTTTGTGTTTTGTACAGTGACAAGGAATTAAAGTTTGTTTTTGACTTTATGAAATATGACTAGAATGAATAAAGACTTAACTGCAAAAAAAACCCTAATTTTTACAGATAAATTTAAGAAACGCATACTGTAGAAAATATAAGTTGTTTATATTTTAGAGCAGGAATGTTTTCTTTAAAACTTTTTCTGAGTTACTGACACTCAATTTTGCCACAATGTTATGGGTGTGTCATTTATCTGAAGGCATTATGCCAGCCTTATAGAGGAAGTAAGTGAGATATGTTGGAATTACTGTGTTTATCTTTGGTAGAATCTCACATATCCTATATGTCTAAGTTCACATTAGTGAATCATCTGTCACCCGGGACAGAGAGGCATCTTTGGTGAGGAAACATCTTACACAGATGAATCCCTCCTGGGCAGGACCAGCACTCAGTACCACTATTGAAAGCTCTCTGGATGATCACCCAGATTCTTGTAGTTGATTCAATTTTTCTTCTTAGATTTACTAGCATTTTACCATACACTTTATCATGTATCTTAGTTTCCTAGTGACTTCATATTTTAAGATACTGTGGTACATTTCTATTCTTGTATATTATACAGGGATTTTTAACCATGAAAGGCCAATATAATTTCCATGTATAGTTGGGAAAACAGCATTACAGCTTTTAGGAACAGACAATGACTACTTCAATACCCACTACATTCTATATTTTTTTAAAATAGAACAATTATAACAATGAAATAAAAGTTTCAAATATGAAATTTACCTTTTTTTCTGTTTTTAAGTACTGAGGATTTAACCCAGGGCCTTCACATTAAGCTCATCCCCAGCCTATTTTATATTTTTATTCCTTACTTTTTGGCCTTTATGCAACTTATTTCTCAGACATATATTACAGAGACTATACTTCTATTAATTTTTAAAAATATTTTTAGAAGAAAATGTTTGAAATTTATTCCCAGAAAATTTTAAATATATAATTATTTCATATATACATATACATTATTAACTATAATCACAATGATGTGCAATAAATCTCAAAAATTTATTTCTTCTAACTAAAACTTTGTACACTTTACCCAGCATCCTTCCATGGACATAGGTGCTATGTAACTTCTCAACAAAATGTTAGCAAATCAAATTCAGTAGTACATTAAAATGTCAACCACTGTGACGAAGTGGGATTTATTCCTGGGTTGCAAAAGTGGTTTAAAATTGTAAAAGTTGTTAAAGAACTAGACACAAGTTATTGACAAGAAATGTTGGCCACACCTGTAATCCCAGGATTCAGGAGGCTGAAGCAGGAGTATCACTCACTGTGAGTTCAAGGCCAACCTGAACTACATAGTGATACCCTGACTAAAACAAAAAACTGGAAGGAAGTAATTGGAAAATCATACTTCACTGTATGCATTTTAATTTTGATTCCCGTGCTACTTCCAAGGGCTGTAGCACACTTTCTGCTCTGAAACTCCTGGGAACTCCTAACCCTGTATATCCAGATCCTGTATGTCCTGAAACAAATGCAATTTTCAGAAGACATTTGCAATCCATTAAAAGACTATGTTGCTATTATCAAGTTTTAGGAGACTGGAGCCTCCATCTAGAGGAGGTTCCTAGGTTTTTTCTGTCCTGAACAAAGAATTAGTCAAGGTAAGGTATCAAGCTTTTGGTTCTTTAAATGTAAGAAAAGAACAGAAATATGCTCTGCAGAGCAAGTTTAAGCCAATTAAAGGCAAGAAGAGATATACTCGCAAACAACATGTGGGCCACTGAAAGAGTTAAGTGGCCTGCCCCCATGGTGTACATTTAAAATTTACTTCTATTTTCATATTTAAAGCCTGATATTCTTTAATAAAAAAATTAGATCTAAATAAAGGAAATTATCAATATAGGAATTTTTAGACTCATTTATTAACCTATAAACACTGGCTTCTATTAAATTATCTTCAGGATTCAAGATATTTGACACCCTCTCTTTGCTTGTTGCTCATTTTGATGAAACAATTCTAACTTTTATACATAAATAAACTTTATGAAGTTAAAATTCCAGAATAAATAAATACCACCCCAAATAAATTATAGCTTGATAGAAGGAGAACCTGGATTGGTATTTTTGTGCTATAGATGACATCATTTTCTAGTTATGGCATTTTAAAGGTCATGAATGACCTTACATGACAAAGCCTCAGACCGAATGAAGGTCTTCATCAAGATGAAGGTTGATGAGTAAGAAGTTTTGTAATCTGCAGTAAAAGACATTGTGTGATAAGGGTCACACAGTTTTGCATTTGCCTTTCATTTTTATTACTTCATTATCTCTGTCTTCTGCTATAATGTGATTCAAAAAAACAGCCTCTACCTTCTGAACTTCTATAACCCCGAAAACCTGTGCAGAGGTCAGGAGTTAATCCCTGGCTGAATTACTGGATGAATAAGGTTGGTCTGCATGTTTAGTCCACTGAGTAGTAATGAGAAGGCCAGAAATTACCTATGAAGAGAAAAAAATGGGGAGTTTTTCTAAACTAATCCACCTGGCTGGCATCTTGCTCTGATCTAAATTCTTTCTCAGTGAAATTGAATATTGTCCCCAGTGTCCTTTCTAAACTTGCTAGAAAAGTGAGTTTGATCATTATACCTTTTTACCACTGTGTAAGTGGCACAATCCAAACTCCTCTGCACTACAGACATGGCTTCAGAATCCTGTTTTTTGTTATTTATTTCAGTCTTCTCTCTGGCTACCTCCATTATTACCTAGCCAATTACAGCTCCAAAAACAGCCATGCTCTTTCATGCCCCAAACTTGGTTCATGATGAACTCTTTGCTCCTGGTGGATTCCTTCCCAAAGTCCTATCAGTGAAATGATAATCAGGTTGACAAATCCTTCTTTTCCAGTGGCAGTGGCCACTTAAAATTTCTTGCCCACTTTGATGCTTGGGTGTAATAGTATTTATCACATTACAGTATTTGCCAGTAAGCTGAAAATACTGGTGTCCATGTTTATGTTTTCCACTAGTCTCTCAGCACTTCCCATTTTTGCACCTATCACACCCAGAACACGTGTTTAATAAATGAGTGAATTTTAAAAATGGAAAAAGAAAGCTGAGGCTGTTTTATTTATTCAAATAATAACAGTTGAACACCTATTATATATCAAGTATCATTCCATACTAGCAAATATAATTTTTTTCTCTGATGGAGTTTACATCTTAGTAGGCACAACAAAAAATGAACAAATAGATGAGGGAACAATACAGTACTGAGACAGTAGCAAGTGCTGTAGAGACAAACTAAGCAGTGAATGAAGATAAGGAATTCGGAGGAAAACTGTCTGCCACAAATAGGTCACCTGAGTATGTGATCCACTGGCAGTAAGAGAAAGAGTCTTGCTGGCAACCAGGGTAGAGCAGTGCAAAGGCCCTAGGGCAGCAGCGTTTCTGTCCTGTCCAAGGAAGAGTAGGAAGCCAGTGTTGCTGGGGCAGAGTGACCCAGGATGAAGAGTGGCAGGAGACAAAATCAGAGAAGTGACATGTGATTAGATCCTCTGGTGCTTCATAGGTCGTTATAAGGACTAACTCCAAGTGAGAGAGAAAACTGTTGGAGAGTTTGGAACCTAAAAATAACATAACAACCATTCTAATTGCTAAATTGGCCTTATATGCTCTGTAATGTAATTTGTAGATTTGTTGATAAAGTTGTTAAAAGATTCTCTTAATAAGTGACTAAAGAAGGAAGGAGAGGGAGAGCTAGAGGTCCTATCAGAATTTCCAGAGTTTGTAAATTTGAAAAGGCACATTTAATGTAATTTTATATCAGAAAAAAAACCTGCTTTTAACACAAAATCTTCTTGACAAGTGGATCTGGGAGGGGACATTCAGAAGAACAAAGACACAAGTATTGAGAGAACCTATCAGTTAACCTTGCAGTTTGCTTTAGTAAGTAAATAGGTAAAGTAAATAAGCAGAAGTTGATGAGTTTCTGGTTATCGCCTGTAATCCCAGAACTCTGATCCTCCCTCCTCAGCTTCTCAGTGTGCTGGAACTTCAAGCCTGACTCCAAGCCCTGCTTTTAAGATTTTCCCATTGCTGACTTAACATTTTCTCAAATCTTATGAAATAGGTACTATCATCATCTCAATCTTAGAGAGTAGAAAACTGCAATACACAGGAATTGAGTAGTTTCACATGATTCATGAAGAGCAGAGGCAAGAGCTACCATATAGTCTTGTGATGAGGGTAGAGGACCTTTTCGAAAAAGGCTCAATAAACTACATTCCCTGCTTCCTTTATCCAAGAGATAACAAAGCTACACAAGTCCCTCCTGAGCTAACAGGTATGGAATGGGCTTGTATGTCAAAGCAAGAAGGGTGAGCTCAGGAATGGGACATGCACTGACACAGTTTGTAGGTTCTATCCAGCCCATCCATGCAAGCTTGGCACTGCAAAATTAGTAAAATAAGCTTATCTAGAACTGCTAGTTTTAGGGCACTTTTTAAAGTTTCTAGGTCTGAGCTGTTTGCTAAATTTCACTTAAGAAGGGAAGACACTCAGGCATGGCCAGGATAATGTGGCACAAGCCCATTAATGATGATTCCTCTGTGTCAGTGCGGTGCCTGTAGTCCCAGCTTCTGAAGAGGCTGAGACAGGAGGATCACTTGAGCTCAAGAATTTAAGACTAGCCTGGGCAACATAGTAAGATATTATTTCACACATAAGAAAAGAAAGGAGAAGCAAAAAAAAAAGAAGAAGAAGAAGAAAGAAAGAAAAGAATGGTAAAGAAAAAAGAAAAATATGTCTATCAGTTATCTGGGAAATTCTTGTCTTTCTTCCAATTTACTTTTTTTGTCCTTTTTGATAGATCATAATAGTTCAGAATACCAAAACCTTAATGAGGCATATGTCGAGTGGGCTCTCCCATACATTACAAATGAAATTTTCAGTAGCCTTTTGTTACAGGTTATAAAAATGCTAAAAACAAAAAACAGATGAGCAATGACAACATGTGACCTTATCTGAGGCAGAATCTTGGTATATTATTGAAAAAGCAGCAATGGTTTCCATTATTGTTTTTCCCCCCCTTTGTGAAACACAGCTTGGCTAAGGTATGTCAGCTTACACAGTACTTGGACCTATTATCAGGAACCAACTCAGACTTTAAAGCAACAAATAGCTTCCAGTAACAGAGACCATCAAACCCAGGTTAGCCAGGAAATTTGAAGGAACTCCTGCATTCTGAGTACTGCCAAATCATTATGCAGCTGCACTTTCTATATCACGTTTCAGTTATTCTCCAGAGAGCAGGCAGAGGAAACATTTCCAAATGCAAATCTCATCTTGTCAGCCACTTGTTTCAAACTTCCAAGGGCTTTGAAGCACTCTGAGGATAAAGATAGAAGTTCTGAATGTGATCAGAGAGCCCTGTGTAAATCGAAGGCTATCTTCCTCCTGGGCCTTGTGTTCAACTGTAAACTTCTAATGCCCCTTAATAGCCGGCCACATTATCGTCACACACAGAGTATTTTCTCCATCCATGCACCTGTCCTGCTATGTGACTGGATACTGTCTCCCATCCCTTAATCACGGGAAGTGTCTTCTGGGGTCCTATCCCCAGCTTCCTCTTCTATATGGCCTCCTCTTCGTTGGATAACTCATCATACTTTGTAAGCACTTGTGTGTTTAGTTAGATTTTGATTATTATCTCTCTCCTTATCTAAACTATAAGCTCTATAAAAGCAGTAGCTTTTGCTCACTATTACACTTCCACCACCCAACATAGTGCCTTTCATATAATGGGCAACTAAGAAATATTTACTGAAAGTAACAAATGTTTTCCAAAGACTTGGAGACCACAAACTGATTCATTACTTCTTAAAGTTAGCTGTTTCAAAATTCCTGTAAGTGGCTGCATCCCTATAATCTTGGTGTTCTAGGAAGCTGAGGCAACAGCATCTCAAACTCAAGCCTAGCCTGGGCAACTTAGTGAGACCCTGTCACAAAATAAAATATGCTGAAAAAAGCTGGGGACATAACTCAGTATGAAGGTCTTGGATTTAATCCCCACTGCTCCTGTCACAAAAAAAAAAAATATATATATATATATATATATATATATATATATATATATATATATATATATATGGAGAGATCAATGAAAATACAATAGTTGGGTAGGGGAAGATGTTGCCAAATTAACAGAAATTTAACAAAGTAAATTTCTTTAGAAAACATTCTTTTATTCTGTGTTTAGGGAGAATTTTAAAATGGCCTTCAGGGTCTGGGTCCCTAGTACTATTACACCTGTGCTTACATTAGTTTGCAAAGGGGACTGCACCTGTAAATAAGGTTACTACTCATATAATCCTGACTTTGGGGTCAAATTACATGAGCCCTTTTTAAGTAGTAGCTTTATCCAATTAATGGCAGAAGTAGTTGTAAGTCTGAAGCATGTAAGGGCTTCAGTGCACTATTGCTAGCTTGAAGATTGTGGGAGCCATATAAAAGTACAAAGGACTTGAGAGTGATCCCTAGCTTACAGCCAGATGGAAGAGGACACCTAAAACTTCAGTGATTGTATTCTGCCAACACCCTGAATTTGCAACAGATCTATCAGGTCCTCACCTAGATCCCAATCTCCCAAATGAGTGTATGGCAGAGGTTTAAATAAAATGAGAAAAATGGTATGATTTTAGGGCTTCAGGAGGGTCAAAACCTTTTAATTGAGCTAGAGACTCTGAGGGCTAAGACAAAGACTTTTCTGGACCAACTACTTTATTAGGTCCAACAACAAGGGGCAGGGAAACTGAGGAAAGTGCAGGCAATGAGCAGGACCTTAGGAGTCACTTCAAAGACATCTCCAAGTAATGAATCATGTCAATTCAGTAGAACTGTCTTATCCTGAAGACATGGTAGGAGTGACACTAGGAATAATTCCCGCAGCTGAAGTCTCTATCTACTTAATTGATGTTTTATAGAAAATTACTTTTTAGAATTGTTACTGAATTTCAAAGTCCTGGATGAAACCACCCCTCACTTTAAATGTTAATAACTGAATGTTTGTGACTCCCACACACAATATTGTTATTTTGAAACCTTAACCCCAAATGTGATGGAATTTGGAGATGAGGTTTTTGAGTGAATACAGTTAGTGTGTCATGAGGGTAGGGCCCTCATGCTTGGATTCGTGTGCTTTCAAGAAGAAATACCATACATTTTCTCCTTTCTTTTTTGAGCACATTAAGGAAGGGGCATGCAATCACACAGTGAGAAGCTGGCCATCTGCATGCCAGGGAGAAAATCAATGTGAGGAACCAAACTGATGGCACGTGACCATCGTCTGACCTAGGACTGTGAAAAAATAAAGTTCTATTATTCAGTGCATCCAATAGATAGCATTTTGTTATGGCAGCCAGAGCTGAAGAAATAACAATATGGAGGACACTTTTATAAACTCAAGATCACCAATCTTTAATGAGTCCTCAAACATTAATCAATGAATTCATAAAAAGGACTATTTGAATCTTCTGGTAAGTGACATTATTTTCTATTTTGTACAGAAAAAAAAGCCATCAGGTGGGAACTTCCTTGACTTCTTAATGATTAATTCAAAATTATACTGGTCCCATACTCACATCATTCTCTCTGGTTACAGTTGAGAACTGGAAATCTCAGCTGAAGTACAACTTGTCTGTCTGTGCCTGAATACCATGCCCTGCTGCCTCCTTACTGCTTAGCATTTTTTCCTTTCTTGCGTTACTAGTTACTAACCCTTCTCACCCAGTAAATGCAACCCATCACTTCTCACTGACTTGTCACTATTTGGCTTTTACACTTATTGTTCTTTTAAACATTTACTAGTGTATATTTCTCTGTGGGAGGGCTTTCTACACAAGGAAATTAGCTCTTCATTTAAGATGAGTTTCACACTCTTCTCAGTCTTGTCATTTTTTGATTTTGCTTATAGTGGTACCTGATTTATGGATTTGAAAAACAGTGCTATCATTGATTTTTCCATTCTTTTCTGTATGTGTGCTAGGTTTGTCACATAGTTAGCAGGTTCACTTCATCTTTGACACTAAAATAAACTATGACCTGGTAATTTCTTAGTATTATAATGTTTTGTGTTTGAGAAATTTTATATGTTACACTTGTAATTTTGTTTCTTTTGATGAGGAGGAGAAACTGAGGAACATGGTGACTGAGGATGGTCTGTTCCCTAGGTACTATAGAATTCCCATAGATTTGATTAGGCATCTGTAGTTTTCATGATTTTCATTGTGAATCTTCTTATATCTCTAAGTAGCTTTTATTTAAATGTTCAAATAAATAAAAAATTGAAATAGGTACCAAAAAGAAATCCAAAAAGTAGTATGAAAATTAATGAGGCTTTGTAGTATAACACTATGCTTTGAGTATAATTGATTAGTACTCTCCAGATTAGCAATATAGAAAAAGACCCAGATAACCCAGGGAAAGCCATCCTCTTTGAGTAAGGCCCTCCCAATGGCAGTTTAATGACATGCCAAAAAAAGAAAAAAAAAATGGCAAAATCAAGCAAGTACCAATATGTCAACTGTGTCCTAAAAGTGACAAATGAAACATAATATTACCTAATCATTTAAGATGGAATTTTACGGTCTTTAGTCATAAATATAAGTTTGCAGTATGAATAACACGATAACGCACTTACCGCTGGGAAGCCAAGGTTGAGCATTTCACTTTTCTTGTTTTAACCTGACCACTTTTCTTGTTCTTGACTTCAAGGTCTGTGTATTGTCTCTCTAATTTGGACACACCAAATATGAGCAACTAATGGCTTTTGACTCTTTTCCCTATGCAGGACTAATCTGTGGTTATAAAATGTCAGTCTGAGTGGTATTCGACATTGCCCTACATTTGTTTACTGGTGGCTCCTTCTAAATTCATACTGTTGGGTTAGCAAGAAGAGACAGCTCCTAAGAAGGGAAGCTTCCTAACAATGCATAAAGTTTAAACCTTGTTTAAATTATTTCCTCATGATATTGACATGTGTTTATTGTAGTAACTTAGTTAAGGCATATTTTCTTCCAGTATTTTTATCCACCATAGTAAGCCTTAGTAGGTGAAAGAGATGCATCCTTGTCCCAATAATTTTTCTAAATTAGGAGGCTAAGGCAGAAAATTGCTGTGAGTTCCAGGCCAACCTGGGCTACACAGTGAGTTCAAGGTCATCCTGAACTGCACAGAGATACTGTCTCAAAAAATAAATACAAAACACAAAACTCCGAATTGGACAGTTTATATTCTAAAACACACACGAATCTGTACCAATTAAATGCAATAATGTTGAAATAGTACATAAATTATTTTTCTTCTTTAAACAGACAATAGTAAAATACGACAGTGAGTTCCATAGGCACAAGTCATGAACAGCAGACTTTTTTTCAATAAAGTCTCCAATATCTCACTCATTTACTGTTGCTCATAACTTAAAGAACAGGTACAGCAGGCCATCCTCAATCACTCGCTGTCCTCATGCTTACAGTTGGGCCTCCACACCGCCTGTACAGGAATCTGCAGAATAGGTCATAACGTGCTTTTGTAAAAATTTCCACTCACGAATTTCCATCACCGTGTGGAAAATTTTACAAACCAAGACACAACAGCATGGTCGCTGACATCCACCCATCTGCGAATACGGTGAAGTGTGAACTAGAGAGTTTAAGTGAAGCTTTTCAATCTTTAAAAACCTCAGAAAATAACAACCTACAGTTTTCATACAAAACTCTGTTTCTATCTATTAAAAAGCATTGCACATAGCACAGGACTTCTGTACTCCGCATCTAACAGAACCTCGCACTTCCCGGCGCAAGGCGTAAGACCAGGAATCTCCATAAAGAAGGATTCTGTAACTTTCTTTGATAGAAACTTCAGAACCAAATGTGATACGGATTTCGGAGCCACTAAAACTAGAATTTCCCTAAGAATAATGCCAAATGTGACCTCCAGTCATGGATCAGGGAGCCATCCTAGGTGGCGTCTCGCACCCAGCGCGGCCTGAGGAGCGTCCCGGGCGAGGTCCCCTTGTCCTTGGCCTGGGAGAGCAGAAGGGCGGAAGGAGGCCCCGTCCTTCTCGAGAACTAGCCCCAGTACAGGTGAGGACGTCAGCGCAGACGCCACGGAGGCCAACAGCCCTGAGCTCGACCTGGATGCCCAGGGGCGCCGCCCAAGGGTCCGCCGTGACGCCCAGGTTTTCCGAGGGCGGCCGCTGCGACACCGCCCGGGGGCCAGGAGCCTGACAGTTTGACCACGCGTCTGGGCGGGGCTTGAGTGCAGTCCTTTAAATACCACCGCAGCAGGGCCCCGCCTCCCATGGGCTGTGATTGGCTCGAGGTGGTGCAGCATTAATCCGATTGGTGCTGGGAAGCCGGGGCTTCGCGCGCGAGGCCAGGGGCTTGGCCACCCCGCTGGGCTGAGGGGAGCGTGGCTGCTGCGGGGCCTGTTTAGGCTCTGAGGCTGGCGGCTCACGCGCGCCGGCCACCCAGGTCCCGCGGGAAGTAGAGAGTCGGACGCTGGCCCGCACGCGGCGCTGGGCAACCGGCCGCGAGCGAGCATGGTGGTGCGTGCGTATGTGCGCGCGTGAATGTACGCGCGCGTGTGCGTGGAGCCGGGGAGCGCGCCGGCCGTTCCCGCGCGGTGCCGGTCCCCGGTGGTCACGCGCTCCCCGGCCTCGCGTCCCGCCCGCCGAGGCAGCGGGGCCGGGGCCTGGGACAGGTGCGGGCTCGCGCGGGCGCGCGAAACAAAGGCCAGGGCGGGCGGCATGGCGTCCCGCGGCCTGGGGGGCCTGGGCGGGGGCCGCGGCAGCGGCGGCGGCAGCAGGAAGAGCCTGAGTGCGCGCAACGCGGCGGTGGAGCGCAGGAACCTCCTCACCGTGTGCAGGTACGGCGGCCGCGGCCGGCTCGGGGAGGGCTGGGGTGCAGCGGACGCCTCATCCGCGGCCCCGAGGATCGGTGTCTGGGCGCGGAGGCCGCGACTGCCCCGCAGCCCTGTAGCCCTGCAGCTGCGGGAGGCGCGGGCTGGGCTCGAGGCGGGGCCGGGCGAGGTGTTGTGATCGTGCTCTCTGTGGTCGGAGTAAGAGGGGGACAGGGAGCGAGAGCGCCTTGGGTTAGTGCGCGTTAAAGCTGGCAGCCAGCCGCGGGCACGGGGGCCCTTTGAGCGTGACTGCGGTGCGCCCGGATCGCGTGCAGCTTGTTGTTTTGCACTGCTGACGGCTGTCTTCCTTCTCTCCATCCCGCACACGCCGAGCGCCCGCATCTCTGCAGCCGGCCATTGTGCGATGCGCTGCATGCGGGGAGCTGTCCACTTGCAAACTGCAGCGCTGATGCTGTCTGTGCACTGACTGAGAGTGGGGCTAGGGTACACCCAGTCATTGTGTCAGGGAGGTCCCCCAAGGTTTTCCTTTCTTGGAGTGTTTTCTAATTATACGTGTAGTTTTCCTTTCCTTTGGAAGATACAGAAACAAAGGAATAATCACTATCTGTAAGGCTTGTCACCAGAAGAGAGGTGATTTTTAATATGGCGATTATTTTAAGCCTTATACCTGGATATCTTTTCAAAGATGAAATTTTATGTATTCACTTTTGAGGAACTTATGTGAACTATTAAATTGTTTTAGAATTTTTTCCATGAAACCGTTTAATCATCAGTGATAATCAGATGGTTATGAACCTTTTCCTCCTCTGTGATTTGTATGTTTTTTTCTGTTTCCTCATATATAAATCTGTATAGCATTTTAAGCAGAATATAGATATTTGTACTAGGAGTTATAGTTGATAACTTTGAGGGACTTTTTTTCTTCTTTGTGTTTAGAGATAGGGTCTTGCTGTGTAGTTCAGGCTGACATGAATTTGTTACAGTCTTGCTTCAGCCTTCAGAGTGCTGGGATTACAGGTGTGCACCACCACTCCCAGCTTTGAGTGAGTTTTTAAAAATTTGGATTATTATAAATATTCGTCTGTCTAGAAGGTCTGCCTTGCTGACAGTAGTGACACTGCATTTTAAGTGGTAAAATGATACAGACTTAAGTAACCATTTGTGCTGTGTAGGGCACAACCTTTTGAGAGAAATAAGCTTTATTAAATTCTTATAAATAGAGGAAAATATTTTAAGATAGATATCTAGAACAATAAGTTAGGCCTCTTATCTTTATTTTATAGATATTAAAAATGATTGTTTTTAATGAGGATAGTTCCAAATCAGATTCCAGCACACATCATACTTCCTGAGAGAATGTATTTTGTAAAAGCTCCATCAGAGTTAAACTTCACAAAGGCAGTGATCTCATTGATTTTAGCATAGTTTTTCAAATTCTTGCCTGTACAGTATCTGACATTCTGTAAATGTTTATGAGTGAAGAGATTCAGTGTTGGTACTATGCCTATTGCTTCTCCATTTTAATCTTGGTTGGTTAAATCACTTACTCTTCACTCGTGCCCTCATCAGAGAAGGTTGAGAAAAAAAGAGGATGTGTGTAGTATAGAACCTAAAATAAATTTCAATTTCTGGGGTAGATTTCAACTTGTATATTTGTGAATGTAGATAATATTAAGGTTGCTATGCATGTCTAAATAGTTGAGAGTGCATATAAATGACCATCTCTGTGGAGTAATGGGGCCTATTAGATGGTCTTTGTGTAAACAACGTTTATTGTTTTGAAAAATCAGCGTAGGCCATTCATAGATTTTAAGTACCCCCACTGGCAATTTGGCAAAATGAACAAAGAAGTATTTGTGCCGCTTTACTTTTCAAAGCTACCAATCTCTGGATATTTAACCCATATCTTTTAATGAATTCACTTTTAATGTCTCAGACTGGAGATCATTTGATAATTAAATTTGGAAGAGATCACTTTAAGTAGAAATATAACTGAGTGCATTCGACTTTGTCATTAGCTAATACTATGTCATATAATAAGCTGTGCAATCTGCAGTGTAATATTGGAGTAGATCATTGGTTAACCTTCAGAGATAGCCCCAACAGTAAAGCACATTGTGTTCATATTTGAATTCCTTGAAATATGAGCAGAGTAACAGTGCAGAATAGCAGCTAGATGAAGCATATTTTTTTCCTTGTAAATGGAAAACCTTTTTGAAATGTACCTCCCATTTTGTGATTCTTTTTTTTTTTAATTTTGTGATTCTTCACCAATGCTCTGGAAAAACTTAACAGTTCATAAAACTAAAATACAAACAAAAACTCCACTACCACATCCCATCTTAGTGTATCTACTTATACAATAATGCTCTTTCCTTACACCTGAAGCCATTCGGACACAGTGTGGGTCTACGTTCTAAGTCATTAGAGAACTACACAATCATTTATGTTTAAAGCCTTACATATGAAATATTAGTATAGTTTTGAATTTTGGAAGTGGGTTGTTTAGGTAAGATAGGAAAGAAGCTAAGTTGAACTTGGCTCATTATGATTGTATATGTAATTATTTACTTTTAATGCAAACATTACATTAAACTTTTATCATTTGTACGGTATTTACCTGAGCCTGTGAGTATGGTTTTATATTTTTTCACAGATTGTGGTGGAGAGAACATACACCTGTAGGTCATTTAAGAACTATAAATCTTTCATAGTGAATTCCAAAATATTCATAGACTGACTTTGGCTCTGTACACCCACTAATATTCTTCTGCTATATTCTGTATCATTCAGGACTTTTAAAAATTCATTAAAGTTTTTCAGACTTTTTAACTGGCATCCATAGAAAATTGGGTATTAGTCATTTTTCTGTTAAGATTACTGAAAAGCTGGTATGTCCTTTTGGGTTTAGTTGTATTGGCAAAGAGAATTAAAACCTAAATTATCTTTCAGTGGATTAATAATATTTTATGAGAAAATTATACATGTTTAATAATTTGCATAGACATTTTAAAAGCTTTTAAATCAGTACTTAAAAGAAGTTTCCTGTACAAATTCATCATTTTCCTTTCTTGGGAATAGAAAAAGACTCACAGGATGGATTTGAGGAGATAGTATGATGAGTTAAGCAGGGTGGAAATGAATGATAATTTCTCAGTTAAAATACTTTTAATAACTTAATTAGCACTTCATTTTTTCAATGTAGTCGGGGAATAGAAAGCCATATTTTATGTAACTGTTGTTTAACCTTGTAATTCTTCCATCAGCTGTAATGCTTTACTTATTTAATGTCTTCTACATAGCTGAAGCTTGTAATTTAAGTGCTTAAATTTAAACCACAATAAATATTTAAAACATTTTGAATGAATTGGTTTTTATAAAAGGATTACACATTTCTCTCCCTTCTTTTGAAAGACTGTGAATAACACAATATAATGCTTATTAATGACCTTATTTTGGATCTATTTTTGTGAGTATGCATATCGTGCAGTGGCTGCCTTTACAGGTTGGCTTTTGGACCTGTCTCCATTAGATTATCAGTGAAGACGTCTGTGTTTTTGTATTCTGTTTCTTTTTCCTTCAAAGTTAGCTGTTGTATTTTACAACTTGTCTATCATCACTTTTCTTAGCACTTCCAGTTTTGACTTGCTGATTCTAACATGAATTAGGAAATTGATAAACTTTCGTGCTAAAACAAAAAAAAAATCCCAGAAGCCTGAGTTAAGTGAGTAAAATTTAACAATCTAAACCTCTTAATATGCTGTTTGCTGAATAATAAGAAAATATGTCTGTTAGATATGTGATGCTTTATTGAATTGTTATTGGCAATATAATCCTTTAAATAACTTTAAATGCCTTAACTCACGTTTCATGTTTCTGTTTCCTTGAGTAAGCCTCGTAAGACTGTCCAGACCTTGTCCACAATAGTACTTTTGACTATAGTTTTTTAAATTATGGTATATGCACTAGAACTTTGGGTTGGGACCTCGAGTCAGATCGATTGCTTTGGAGCAAGTTCGGGGTCATTCATAAGGATTCTTAGTGCCCTACTACTAGTTCAAAATGGACATCATCTTTGCCTACTGGTCTTTGTAGGATTTTCATCATTCACAAAAGGTCATCTGTACCTCCTGCTAAACTGAGTTCAGATTAAGTTACAGTAAATAGCAGGCATTTAGTAAGGGATGTTTACTTCAGCTTCATTGACATTTGACAAATGTCAAAAGTTTAGTTGAGAGATGATATTCCTGGGGGCATGTTTGCAGCTTATCTACTCTTCAGACTTACAGTTTATAAAATATAATCCTGCGTCATTCCAAATCATTGCAGAGCAGCTGCTTATGTAGACTGCATTGTTCTGCTCTCTTCTGCCCCTATTTGCTTTAATCTGATTGTGTATTGGTAACACTTTATCAGTGTACATTGAGGATCATCAATAGAAGCACTCACAGAAAGTCTTAAAGTTATTATCAAGAGCATTACTTATTATGTTAAAAAGTAGCTTTTGTGAAGATTTCTGTGTGATAGTCTGTCTCATTTTAATGTCAGCAGTTTCAGTGCTATATTTCTATGCAATTTACATATTTATATCTACTAGATACATGGATATATAATCACTACTTTATCTTCTACTTGTATAGTTCTTAGAAATCTTACTAACAATGTCTAAGTGAAATACATGTGGCCAATGTCTAAGTGAAATACATGTAGGACATCATAATGTATTTTCCCTTATCCTTAGTTCTGCTGTGTCCCTACATTTTTAATATAAATATTTGTTGACTTTCACGTGCAGGAAAGTACACATAGCACAAGTATATTGCTCAGGGTATTTTTTTGCTTGTCTCATTTGGTAGCTTTATATTTCACTCTATAGAAGTTCTTACTGGTAAAGTAATTTTTAAATTTCCTATGTAGTTAACACTGTGAACTGGTGAAGAAATTAGTTTACTCCAAAGTAATGAAAACACTGTCCTATTTTCTTTTAAAGCTTTGTTTTATTTTTAATTAATATCAAAAATCCATCTGTAGTTCATTTTTATTTATACTGTAGTATTGAATGTGGGCGTCATGATTAAATATTTTCCTTAAGGAAAATCATTTGACCTAGTATCATTTTTTGAAGCTTATATTTTCCTCACTACTCTCAAGTATCTTATGTACCTTATCAAGTGACTGAATCACTGTGGGCCTGTTTCTGCATTCTCTTCTGTTCCATTAGTCTATTTGTCTTTGTGCTAATGCCACACTAGCTTATTAACCATAGCTTTAAAATGTCTTGATGTTTGCTATGTTTTATAGCCTTATTTTTGAAGATTGTCTTGGGTATTTTTGACCTTTTGCAAACTAAGTTGTCAATTTCCATTAAACAATCTTTTAGGATAGATATGACTGCTTCCTCTTTTTAGCTGTTCATATAGTGAATTGTTTTGATTATGTTTTGCACATTAAATCACTCTGGAATAAAACCATTGGTTTTCATGTATTAATTTTTCTGACATACCTTTGCATTAAAAATGTTAACATTTAATTTGGTATTTTTGCATACTTATTCATGGGAGAGATTGGTCTCTAATTTCTTTTATGATGTCCTTGTCTGATATTTGTCTTTAATGCTATCTTGCTTTTGAAACAATTTGGGAAGTATTCTTTTTTCTGTACTAAAAAGAGTTTATATATTAATACTATTTCTTAAATATTTGGAATAATTCACCAGGAAGCATCTGAACCACAGATTGTCATTGCGGGAAATCTTTTAATAAGAGGATCTTTTTAATGGTGAATGAATCATTTGGATTTTCTGATTCTTGTATCAGTTTCAATAAGTTTTTCAAGGATATATTTATTTATTTTATACTGCCAAATTCATTAAAGCTTTTCTTAATATCCTTGGAATAGTTTGGTTTGTAAGATCTGTAATGATTATCCAGTTAACTTACTTGGCATTGGTGTCTTCCTCACTTTTTTTGCACTAGGGCTTTATACATTTTATTAATTTTTTCAAAGAATAAGCTTTTGATTTTGTTAATTTTGTTTGTCTACTCATGTATTATTTTAAAATGTGTTTTAATTTTGAAGCAGTTGAACTCTAATATTTTATGTATTGATTTGTAACGAATTCTATTGTGCACAGAACATATTCTAAAAGATTTCAAGCTTTTGGACCTTTCTTGATGCTTTATGATGCAGTGCACAGTAATTTCAATAAGTGTTTCCTGTGCATCTGAAAATAATTATGTCTTCTTGTTGTTGACTGCATGTTTGTCCATATCAATTAAGCCTAGTGTGTTGTGTCATTTATATCTTCCCTATCTGTACTAGTTTTTTATATGCTTAGATTTTTCGTGTTGAGAGATGTCAGATATGTTAAGAATCTACCTTTCTTAGTTTAGATTTGCTTTTCCTTTTAGTGTCATTTTTTCTTATGAATATTTTGTTGCCATATTATTGGTTGTGTGCAGGTTTAGAATTGTGATCTCTTCTTCGTAGTTTGACTCCTTTGTTGTAATGAAATGTCCCCTTCCATGCTATTGCCTAAAAGTCTATTTTATCTGCTATTAGTATAATCAGAACAAATGTTCTTAGTTTGTATGGTGTGTCTTTTTCCATGTTTCACATTGATTGCTTCTGGATATAAATATTTAAAATTTCTTTTCTAGGCAGAATATAATCAAATTTTGCAATGTACCTAGTCTGATAATTTAGTATTTTATTTAGAGTACTTATACTTACTGTGATTTTATTTGAATTTAGTTGCTATCTTAATTTTTTTCCTCTTTAATATTTTTTTGCCATGTATTTTAGTTGTTATAGTAGTTTATATCATATGGATGTCTCCCCAAAGCCTCAGGAGCTCATAGGCAGGGCTTTTGAATGGTAATCTGATTATGGAGCACTAGCTGACTTGATGTTAGGAGGTTCATCTGGTTGGAAAAGATGGTCACTGGGTGTATGATTCCAAAAGATGAATCTCCCGTGCTAGATCCTCTCTTGACTCTCTGCTTCCTGACCTCCATACCTTCCTGCTTTAGAGCCAGCCATCTGTGCACCAGAAATGTGAGCCAAACCTCTCCTCCCTTAAGTTGTTTTTGTCAGGCATTATATCACAGCAACAAGAAAGTGACCAAGGATTTAGTAGTTTTATGAATCCATTTATTCCACTAATCAGTTTTTCATTCTGTAAACTCATTAGTCATATACAGTAATGCCTTGGTTCACAAATGCTTCCATTCACAAACAATTTTCTTCTCAAACAAAAGTAATCTACAGAATTTTGCTTCCATTCATAAATTCCACGCTGGGTTTCAAATACAAATGTGACCATCTTGCCCAATATTGTAAAACAAATTAAGCTTGTGAAACAAGGTACCACTGTATTCTTTCTCTGTTTTTCTATATACATATTTACAGAATATTCAAATTTTGTTCTTTTGGAAATGATCATTTATTTACTGTAGTCCAGTGAAAATTGTAGCTTTACCTGCTTTTCCAATGGTGGTGAACCATTACTTTCCCTTATCATAAAATATATTTAAAATCTCCACATTTCCAGTTTTCAAGATTAATGTATTTTATGCTTGATATTTAGTAAGTACACACTTTTATATTTATTTAAATATCTTCCTTTTCATTTTTCTTCCATTAGTTTTAGAAAAACTTTTGGCCATTATCTCTTCAGTGCTCCAGTTACAGTTTTGTTAAACTTTGCCAGACCTCACAAGTGAGGTCATTTTGGGGGGGTGGTACAGGGGATCGAACTCACGACCGTACGCTTGGCTTGCAAAGCAGGCGCTTATGCCACTGAGCTAAATCCCCAGCCCCTGACTCATTTCTTTCTATAATTTTCATTCTTTTTTCTCTGTGCTTCAGCTTATAGAGTAAGCTTTTCTATTGATTTTCTTTCAATTCATTAAATATGTCTTCTGCTGTGGTTTTTTCCACTTCTTAATTCATGGAAGGAGTTTTAAATTTTAGGTAGTTCCAGAATTTGTTTGATTCTTTTAAAAATAACTCTAATCCTGTAATAAGTTTTCCTTTATTCTGTTTGCCCTTTTTTCATTGCTGTTCCCTTGAAAATATTATAGTTATTTTTAAGTTGTCATTGATCTAGAATACTGGGATCATCTTTTATATCTAGTTTTACTTTTTTTTTCCACCTTTTTTTTCCTAACCTTGTCTTTTGGCATGTGAAGAATTTTTAATTGAATGTCATATAAATACACTAATTTTCTTCTGAAATTTTGTTATCTTTTCAGTACTATTATGCTAAACTTTTTGTTAGCTATTAAATATCAGAGTGTTAATAGGAATGTAGCATAGAGTGGAAGAGATTACAGTGGGATAAATGGATGGAATGCTTTAATCAATTTAAAAAATATATGGCCCAAGTATAATATTGTTCAAGACAGTGTGTAGAGCTCACTTTCCTTCACTGTTATTGTTCTCCAGAAGATAGAGTGGTGACTGATCCCTTTCTCTAGCAGGGACTGTGCTGAGTCCAGGGCGAATTTCAGCCCTGGTAAGTCTTGGGCAACCTATTACTTCAAGCTGGATCTTCAGGGCCAGTAACAGTAACCTAGATTTGGTACATTTTATAATACCCTTCCTAAGCATGTCCTAAACTATCACTTTGACCAAACTACCAAATATTTCATTTGATTTTCAAATGCTTTCTCTTTAGGATTTTAGTCTCATGTACCCCCACCTCCATAAAACCTTGTCTCACCGTAGCCCCAGATACAGGAAAAATGTTTGAGGCCTTCTCACAGCTACTTAAAAGCTGTTAGGGTTTTTCCCTCCCCTTAGCAGCCTTCTAGGAGTTCCAGACCCTACCAGCACTCAGAGGTTGCAGACAATCTTGTATAAAAGCAGCTATAAAAAAATCAATCCACTTTTTAGAACTTTACCCTTCTCAAAAATCATAGCCACTCCGGTTTTTATTGTATCAAGAACTCTCTGCAACCTTCAAATATATGATTTCTGTAACACTCCTGCTCCAGCCCCGTTTTTCTAGTCGTTCTCTGAATGTATGGTGTATGGTTCATCACTGTGTGTTGCATCCTACTTGTAAGAAATGAAAGTCTGTTTCCTTTTTCTATAGTTTTAATTTATGCCAGCCAACTGATTGTATAAGCAATTTTAAACACAGTGGACCCTCGAGTTGGGCTATAACCAGAACCTTTGGTTTAGCTTACGACCAAAGTCTTGAGTTACAACCTGAATGCTGATTGCTTGTGCGGTTGTGAATAAAGATGTCAGAAAATTATGCATAAGCATCTGTCTGAGCCCAGATGTGCATGTTTGTGGATGTGACTTCAGTCAGTGCTTTACATAATTGCTGTGTTTAGTACTATCACAATGACCCCACAAATGCTAGAAAAGAAGTCAAGGAAGGCAGAGAAGGTAAAGAAAGTAATCACAATCAAAAAGAAGGAAATCATGGAGAAATATGAGAGTGGTATTTGTGTGACTGAGCTCACTAATGTATACAGCATTTCAAAATAATACCATCTCAACAGCCAACAGAGAAGATTCATGTGAGGAAGCTAGTGTTGCTAAAGATGTAACTCTAATTAGGAAGTCAGGAACAACAGTGTTAGATGAAGTGTGGATAAAAAGGCAGATGAAAGGTTATACCTCACTGAGTCTGTAATTTGTGAAAAAACTAGGGCTAAATGCAGATCTCATAAAGGATAATCCATCAATGAATGATAATGGTGAAACATTTCATGCCAGTAAAATGCCACAATTTTAAAGTGAAAACAAGAATTCATAGCAAAACTAGGTATGGTGAAAGCAGCCAGGGCTGATAAAAGTGCTGATGAAATTACATATACCACTTCAAAATGAGGACACAGAGAAATGGCTTTTGCTCTCATCAAGTTTTAAACTGTGATGTAACTGACCTTTTCTACAAGAAAATGCCCAGAAGAACATACATCACCCAGAAAGAGAAAAAAATTCCAGGCCACAAGCCTATGAAGGATAGGCTAGCCTTATTGCTATGTGCCAGTATGAATGATGATCTCAAGATAAAACCTCTTATGGTTTATCAGTCTGAGGTCCCTAGAGTGTTCAGAAAACATAAAGTCATGAAGAATAGGTTAGAGGTCATGTGACAATCCTAACACAAAAGCTTGGGTAACAAGAATACTTTTTCTTGAGTGGATCAAGGAGGCTTTCTCTTCCACTGTTAAGAAATATCCAGAGGACAGAAGTTTACCACTCAAGGCTCTCCTCATGGGCGAGGCTCCTCCCCACCCATAAGATTTGGAAGAAGAATTCTCATAGTTCTTCATTGAGTTCCTTCCACCTAATACAACTCTTTTACTGCAGCCTGTGGGCCAGCAGATTATAGCTAACTCTAAGAATCTATACATTAAGAAAGTGTTTCTGAAGTGCTTCTAGATGGTCTTAGGTGTAGATTTAACTCTTAAGGAGTTCTGGAAGGAGCATTACAGTGTCCTTTCCTGTGTAGGATTAATTGAAAAATTCTGTGCCAGTGCTCTCTTAGGATACCGAGATCTGATTAGAAGAAAGTGTGTCCTAAGTTGATACAGGGAAGAGACTTTGAAGGCTCTGGTGAGGAGCCTGAACCTTCAGTTGACCCTGTGGTTGATGACACTGTCACTAGAGTAAAGTTCATTGGCTTCCAGGTAGACAATGGTGATGTTGAGAAACTGGTGGAGGAAGACTTCGAGGAATTGTCTACAGAGGAACTTCAAAAACTTATGGCTAAGCAGCAGAGAAATGAACTTTCTGAAGCGAAAAGAGAATATCAACCATCATTGTAGCAAAATTTTTCTTCTGAAATAAAGGATATCCTGAAAAACGTTTGTAGAGAAGCTACAAAATATTTGTAGAGAAGACCTACCCAGACAGAGAAAAAACCAATCATGGCATGCATTTAACAGCAGTGTCATGTCATAATATGGAACAGTGTTAAAGAAAAAAACAGAAACAGACCACCTTAAAGCACTGTTTAGTTCTGAAAAGGTTGAAACCTACTGACCCACAAGCAGGTCCTTGTGCACTATAGACTCTTCCAAAGAGAGAAAGGACACCAGAGAGCCAGATTCCTGATGCCCTTATGGAAGGGGACCCTCCTTCCAAACAATAACCACCTTCTATTTCATTCTCCCTTCCTGCAAGCCAAACATGTCAATTTGAATGGTGAGTGCAGTATGAATTGTTGTTTCTTGTATACCAGTCCCATTTTATAACTTTTTGGTGAATACACTAGGAAAATTATTGGTGTTTCTGGTAAGTTATGCATATTATACAACCCTTTGTGTCATGAAAACATTAGTTAAGCGGTGCTTTGCGAGGTTTGAAACACATTGTGGGTATTTCCATTATTTCTTATGGGAAAAACAGTCTCGACTTACAACACACTTGAGTTACAAACAACCCCTGTGAATGAACAGAGTTCATATGCAAGGATCTACTGTATTTTCTGAGATGTGTGTGTGTGTGTGTGTATGCGTGTGTATTTAATGTGTATATATATTTAAATTGTAGTCTAATTTTTTGTGTGAGTTTTCAAGTACAAAAATTTTATTCAGCTTCTAGTTTATTTAACATCTAGTATTAGCTGATGAGGTAATTCTAACTGGTGAGCAATAATTGTAATAAACATTTCCAAGCTGAGTTTGAAGGTTCAAGAACCATCTTTACTAATTTTAAATACTGTCTAATGCATGATAGTACTGTCAACAGTAGAATTTGCTTTCCTTTGAACAAAATTTTTCTAATTAAAATTTAGTATGGGGCCCGGGGTTTACCTCAGCAGTGCAGTGCTCGTCTGGCAAGCACTAGGTCATGAGCTTAATCCATGGTACGAAAAAAAATTAATATTTTTAAAAACTATTTGATTATTTATTTAGAAAAAAACAGAAACAAACTTAAAAGACAGACAAGAACCTGGAAGAATATTCTTAATAAGTATATTTTACATGTAAGGTGAAAAGAGCACTTACAAATAACAGAATACTGAGAATAAAATTAATAATAGATATAATAGATGAATGACTATAGAAATATAAATGATAAACATTCACATAAAATGTTTTTTAACATTCCTATTAACAGAAACTGTAAATTATCCATAATAAACATTTTTCAAGGATATAAAGTAAAATGTTCAATCATTATAAAAGTGTGGTCAAGCTTGTATTTTCTATCATTGTGAGCTTATTGGTAGTCTTAGTACTAGAATTCCAAAGAAATTTAGCAATATGTTTTTTTACATCTTTAGGATTATTATTAACTTTTCTGCTTTACATCAAGGAACATAGCAGTTACATGAGTCAAAATGCATAAGCAAATGTGTTTATTGCAAGATTATTACAATGAAAAATTGGAACCAAATTGAATGCTTGAGACAAAAGAATGATGAAATATGGTGTATTCCATGTAGCATATTATTCATAATTGATTTTTTAAAATTAATATTGAAAAATAAAAATATATCTGTTCCAGCCTGTGAGTAAAAAAAAGATATTAAAAGGGTAAATGTTGAATGAAATTTTATATTTTTGATATATACTTTCCCTAAATAATCTTTGTCTATTTTAAGAAATAGCATTTCAAAGAAATAAAAATTTCAAGATGCATGGTTTTAAAAATATTTTATAAGTGTATTGACTACACAAATTTTTAGTGTACATTTTCTCCAGTAACAATGAATGTACTTTTAGGAAGGGAAATCAATATTCTCTAAATCTTCAACTTTAATATTTGACTTTTGACTTTGAGGTTTGACTTTTCACTTTTGAGATTTTACAATCTCCCTTATTATTTGCAATTATAAAACCAAATCTGGTGCCAGGCGTGTAATCCCAGCAAAAGGTTCACTGAGAGTTTAAGGCCAACCTGGGCTGCATAGTGAAGTCAAAGCCAGTCTGTACTACATAGGGCAGTGATGGTGAACCTTTTACATACACATATTCAAACTGCAACCCCCAAACTACTTATTTTTCAGAAAATGCCAACACTGCAATTAAATCTGAATACTAGTTAAGTTTAGGGAAAAGAACACATACATTAACATTGTTTGCCTTGAAAAGCCAAAAAACAAAGAATATGTGTGCTATAGGTTCACTACCACTGGGACACGTTGTCTTGAAACAAAGCAAAGCAACCCCAAATGTGTTACATTCCATATCTAATCTCAAACTTAATGTCAGAAACAATATTAAATAAGTTTAAAACCCCAAGAAACACCTATGTCTAACATCAGAGCATTTTATACATATATATATAATTTATATATATGTTATATATATAATATATATATGTATTTATATATAATTTCTATCCTGCATGGGGAATATGGATTTTGGAGGGAAAAAAATCCTAACTTGGGCCTTTATAACTAATAATGGAAATTCTAATTTAGCAATTTTTATTTAAATTAGATTTACTTGTCAGAATTTGAATTCAGATGTGTGACCTAAAAATTTTGATTTTCCTTTTATACCATGGTATCTTGAGTGTGTATGATACAGGTCAACTAGTTCTAATTTTTGTGTTTGTGTGTATGCGTGTATGCATGCTTGAGCCATTAAATTGGAAACTTAGGAGCCTTGTCTTTTAGCATTTCTTGTGTCCCACAAATTGTGCTTTTTAAAAATCTGTTTACATGCATATACTCAGAACTCCTGCTTTCCTTTTCTGTTCTTAGATTTTAAGTGTAGTGATAATCTGGAGAGATGTGTGCTAACCTATAGTAGGTTTATAGAAGCCAGCATATTAATATCTTCCACATGCTATCTCTTTTCTTTACAATAATTACGCATTACTGAGGACCCAACAAACTATAGTCTTTTACTTTTTATTTGTTCTCACCTTTTTATTTTTTAATATTTTTAGTTACAGCTATGTTAGAAATGTCTGCACTATGGAATGAACTAATTTGAGTATAACAAGCATTTTTAAAATACAGCCTTTGGTAACTGTTTCATTTCTCTTGGTATATTGCCAAAAAGATAAAGGTTTTTCACACCTTTCTTAGGTTTGCAGATTTGAGTCACCAGTCCTTTCTTATTTCTAAGCTAACAGAACTTTCCTTTGGACATTGAATATAGGAAAGAATCCTTTTAAGCAGACATTTCAAAAATTGTATTTCAGAAACTTTTTATTTCTGTTTGTATATATTTTAATTCTTAAATTCTTATGTAAAAGCTGTTACTTAGATTTGACATGATAGTTTTAGATACTCATCAGTTGTCATTTCATTTCTTAAAAATCAATCCTTTTCAGGAAGTGACTAATATTAATGTCATTATTATCAGAAAGTAGCATATCTGTGTAATTTTTTTTAGATACATTGAAATTCTTTTTCAGGTTTGTTTTTCTTAGCATAATATAGTTACTTGTTATATATAGTAAGGAAGGATTTTTCCTTATTCTAGCATAATAGAACTAGCTACTTGATTTGAATTGGAAGAGTTGGCAAGACAGAAAAGTTGAGCTGGAAGACAGTTTTTAATCTTTTAACAAAAAAAATTGTATGGATCACAGAACAATTACAACTTTTCATAGATTTTTTGCCATATTATAGATGGTACTCAGGGCTTCACACTGAGCTAAACCCCTGACCATTTTTTAATATTTTATTTTGAGGCCAGGGATTTAGCTCAGTGGCCCAGGTGCTTGCCTTGTAAGCGCAATGTCATGAGTTCGATCCCCAGTACCTAATTTAAAAAAACAAATATTTTATTTTGAGATAGAATCTCACTAAGTTACAAAGAATAGGTTCAAACTTTCAATCTTACCATCTTACCCTCTAGTCATGCTAGGATTGCAGGTGTTCCCTCCATACCTGGATAATTTTTTTTACAGATTATTAGGAAAATTTTATATAGTTACAGTTTGCACATTTTAATGGTGTTACACCACTGTGTTAGTAAAGATTGCCTATGTTTAAAATAATGTTCAATTTTGAAGATGTAAATAATAAATGTGAACAAACCCATACAAACATATCTCTGTATATTTTCCTTTATATTTTGTATTTTTTATCCTAATTGAATACTATAACAAGGAAAAGTTTGTGTTCTTTTATCTTCTTATTTTCATTTATAATTACTTGAGAACTCTTCTAGTTATCCCCACTGTTTGTCATGGGAAGTTATCTGTAGTCCTCTGTAGATACAAATATAAAAGGACAGGAAGACAGTTGTTTGATGTGACAGAACTGTTTCATATGCTATGTTACAGACTTTTAAATTTTGCTGTGATATTGACATTTAATTTGATAATTTTAACTGTTTTTGCAATTCTTGAAAGATTAGAATTTTCTAATAAATCAGCAAGTACTCACTGAGTACAATGTTGAAAGCATTGTCCTAGGTGCTGAGGAAGATACAACACACAAAGCACCTATTTCTGCCCTGTAGTACTCTATAGTTAGAGGTAAAGATAGGTAACAAAAATGACAGCAGTCAGTTAAATTATAATTATTTCTCAAGGGAGATACAAAAATGTTAGATTTTCTAGGAATATGCAAAAGATGTTTCTTCATTCAGAGATGGCATTTAAACTGAGATTTGGAAAATACATTGATTTTGGCAGTCAAAAACAGAAAGTTATTCTGATAAGAAATATAACATGAGATAAGATTAATAATAACAAGAATGAAAATGGAAGGAGATTTCAAGGGAGGAAGGAAGAAGGCAGAGGAAAAGGGTAGGGGTTTAAAAACAAAGAGCCAACCTGTATTATGTACATGTATGCACTCCTCAAGGTGATTTTATTTTATTTTTGTTTATCTTTTTTTTGGTACCGGGGATTGAACTCATAACCTCATGTTTGCCGGACAGGTGCTTATGCCACTGAGCTAAATCCCCAGTCTTGTCAAGATGATTTTAAACTGCATGTGCTGCAAACAGGTACTAATAAAAAGATAAAAAAAGAAATTAAAATGTAGCATTTTTTACATATTTTCAACTTTTCTATTTATAGCTCATAAAAACTTGATTTATATTCCAGAAGTCTCACGTCCTATTTTATTCTGTTCTGCACTTGAAAAGTTGTAAAGCATTTATTTGAATCTGAACCTCAAATTTCATACAAGCACAGATGCTCTTTGACTCAAAATGGATTTATGTCCTGAAAAACCAATTTTTAATTGAAAATATTACTAGCTGAAGATGAACATAATCCACATAATCTACTGTGCATTGTGGTTTATCCTAGTCTACCTTAAAGATGCTGAGAAAACACATTTGGGTAAAATCAGGTAACACAAAGCTTACTCAATCATAAAGTGTTGAGTAGCTCTTGTAATTTATTAAATACTATAAAATGAAAAACAAACTGGTTCTGTATGTACAGTTTTGTACTGTTATGAGGTTGAAAGAACAGTCAGACAATCAATAAATTGAGAACTGACCATAGTACTGTGGCTTCTGAGTATTTTGGAATTAATAATTTAAGTCATATTTTAATTCTGATTTTCATGACTGTGAGGGCAGAACTGTTCCACAGTCTTAGTTTGGTCAACAGGTAATGTCTTAGTCCCTTGAGGCTGCTATAACAAAGTACCTTAGACTGGAAAATTTATAAACAACAAATATTTACTGATCACAGTTTCAAAGGGGCCGAGATGAAGGTGCCAGCAGATTGAGTATCTGCTGAGAGGTTTGACAGCATATTTGGTGCTTTCTGTGTGTCCTAAAACAGCAGAAGGGGCAGCAAGCTCCCTTGGGGTCTCTTTTACAAAGGCACTAATAAAAAGGCCCTTAGGCCTCCAAAGCATCCTGACTCTTAATACTTTGCTCCTGGGGCTTAGGTATCAACATGTAGATTTGAGAAAAACACATGTTGACCAAATTACATATTTGTAAACCAAATATGTAAGTTAAAAGCCTAACTCTTCTGTAATTTTTCTATTTACAGAATAATTTTAATAGAATTTTCAGAATATATAATTTTTTATTTTAAAGAGAAAAAACAGACTTTCAAAACAAGAAAACAGAATAACAATAATTAATACATTACGTATTGTTATCTTCATAGTAGTTACTCAGAGTATAAGGCATCAGCATGAAATCTTGTCCAAACAGTATTAGCACAAACATTTCTTTTCAATGAACTAAAAGAAACTAGCTGTATAACTATATTACCTATCTTTGTACATACATATTTTTTTTCCTTTTCTCTTCCTTCCTTTGTTGTTTCCCTCGTCCCAGTTCCTCTTTTCTTTTCAACTGTTTCTTCCCAATTGACAATATCTGTTGTACATTTTGAATCTTATTTATTCATTCATGTCACACTAGTGAGACAATACAATGTTTGCACATACAAATCTGATTTATTTCACCTATGAGTATGATCTTGAGTTTATCCATTTATCTATAAAAGTCTCAAGTTTATCTTTCCTTATGGCTTATTAGTACACCAGTGTGTAAGAGGACCACATCTTTTTTATCTATTCCTCAGTTGATGGGCATTTAGGTTATTTCCAAGATCTGGCAATTACTAATTGTGTTTATATGTACATAGGTGCACATATATCACTGTGGTATGATGTTTTAATTCTTCTGGGAAGATATACAGAAGGGGGATAGGTAGCTCGAATGGGACCTCTAATCCCAGTGTTTTGAGGAGTCTCCACACGGATTTCCACAGTGGATGTACCAGTCAATACTCCTAACAGTGGAGAAGAGTTCCTTTTTCCTGCTGCCCCTTACAGCAGAATATATAATTTTATAAAATGTAGCCTTTCACAAACTTGCCTTCCTCCCATTTTTCATAGTTATGTAAATGAATCAACTCTGCCTTACAGCAACAAATAATTTTTTTCCGTAGGTTTTCTGTGAAGACCCTGATTGATCGGTCTTGCTTTGAGACAATTGATGATTCTTCTCCTGAATTTAACAACTTTGCAGCTATTTTGGAACAGATTCTAAGCCACCGGCTAAAAGGTAACAACATTAATGTATTAATTGCTCTTCTCAAATCTTTCTTTGTAATAAGCTGGAAATTTTAGAAACCATACAGCCTGGTGTATCTAGATAGTGGCTATGATGCATCTTGAGAAACAGAATCTTGTGCCTGTCTCCCTAGAAAATAATTTCTGTTATCAGATTTACCCTTATGTCTGGAATATATTAAAAATGTTGAGAATATTTTGTTGCCATGTATAAGAAAAAAGTCACTTTCCATGAATAATTACAATAAAAGTTTAAAATATACAGTACCTCCCTCTCAAAGCTTACCAGATGGTATTTTAGTCAGGGTATAAGAAGCTTTCCAGGCATTAAGTTTGTTTGTTTAACATTTATGTTCATAAATTAGGAAACTTTGAAATATTTTTAGCAGGAAGTAGATTAAAAGGGAGGTATATAAAAGAGATGTTTGACCCTGGTTTTCTTAACTCAGTGAATATATTTGTATTGTAAATATAAATAATATAAATTTCTTAAAATTTAGAGGGGAATGTTGGAGCTACAGTCTGAATTCTGACTTTTAAAATTAAAACTATATTTCTTTAAAATATTGAACTAAGGCATGGTGTCACATACCTGTTATCCAAGCACTTGGGAGGCCAAGGCAAGAGGGTTACTATGAGTTTGAGGCCAGCCTGAGCTACATAGTTCAAGGACAGCCTGAACTACGTAGCAAGATTCTGCCTCAAAAACCAGTAACAAAAATTAAAAATTAAATGTAGTTGATGAAAATCAATAATTATATACTGTAAATTTTTTTAAAAGTAAGTCTTGTCACATGAATTCTGTTATATAGTCTTTAAGAGAAACTTGATCATTTTATATTTTCATGTTTTTATATATTTCCAATCTTAAAGGTGTAGTTTCAAATTAGTAATAGTAACTACTCTGATAATATACTTTATGAGAATCTCTTAAGTGTAGTATGACAGTTGCTTATATTCTGTACTTTTTAATGGTGACATCATCAGGTTTCATGAAATGTTTAAATCATTTGAGCAGCACTGTGGATGAGAAGAAAGGGTTGAATTTACATGGAAAAAAAAGAATTAAATTAGTATTTTGCAAATAAAATGGAGTCCCTAAAAATCTCTGCTACCTTTACTGTTAAAGTTAATTATTTTGCATTTGCAAAGCATTTTACCTCAATTTGCTGGCCCTTTTTTCCTCACTTTTCTGCCATCAATACATTACTTTTTGTAAGAAAATATATATGCTTTCCTAAGAGCAAAAGTATGAAAGCATTTTGAAATATTGTCAAGGTTACTATATTGTATGATGGTTATTGTAGTTTAAATTTTTGTACATAAATTTATATATAATAACTGACAAAACCCACATAGACTACAGTAAATGCCCTTGTATCTTTAGTGTTAACAAGCATTTTATCTTAAGAAAGTTACCTTGTTTGGTATACCACTTAGTCTTGTCACAAAATGCATTTTAAAAAACTATGAATAGAAAAAAAGTAATGATGCTGAGATTCCCATGCTGAGAGATCAGCCAGAACTGCTGTGGGAGTGGACTCCAGCTACACTCTGTACTGCCATCTTATGTTGTACCTTAGCAAAATACAGGTGGTGAATCTTTAGAATTACTTCTAAATAACCCAGTCTATTAATGTTACTTCTGAGGCATACTAGATAAAAATACAGTTCCTAGTTGAGTTATACAGAAAGTATCTACAAATGTGACTAGGATGGTAAGAAAGCAGATGCAGTAAGATTTGTGTTAATTTTTAAAAATAGATCAATAATTCAAAAACTGATTTTTAAAAAAGTTTCTGTAAATTGATTTTTGTGGTCATTGTGACTGGCACAGATATAAACCATGAAATGCAATATAACTTTTGAGATGAGTATTTTAAAAGATCTAAGTGTCTGAAATTTCCATATATTATTTTTCATTTTTAGTATTCTAATACATACATTTGTTTTATTTTTGGATAAGTTATATAATTGTTTTGATAGTATACTATGTTCACTTATTTTTTCAAATTTTTATTTTATAGAAGTACAAATCTAAAATATGTAATATAGAAGTACAAATCTAAAATGTGTAATATAGGAGTACAAATATAAAATGTGTAACTTCATGAGACTGTAAAATTCACTTTTCTCCAGCTACTGCTTGTTGCTGAAGTAAAAGGTATTTGGTTTGAACACTGAATTTTCTCAGAGAAATATCAAGTCTCCCTCAGACATCCACACACTACACTGACAAAGGCAAAGTGAAGCACTGATGGGATTACCTAGATGATCCCTTATGCAAGGCCCATTATTGAAGAAAAGGAGGCTTTTAAAACCACAGACATTAATCTTATTTGCAGTAATTCCTCAATAAGATGATAGTCTACCTTTTCTGGAATATAGCAATAAGTAGGAATTAATCATAGGATATTAAAAATGAAAGAGACCTTAGATCAGGTATTTCAGTGATTTTTGAACTTGGTTTATTCTAAGGCATACTATTTCTCTTTGTTTGACCCCCCACATTTCTTTTTTTTTTTTTTACCATTTTTTTTTAATTTAAAGAGAAGTAAAACATGTAAAGGGTAGGGATAATACAGAATTTTTTAAAAAAGATAAACAGTAAGAAATCACTAGTTGATAAATTACATATTGTCCTCTTAGAAATAGTTGTTCAAGTTACAAAATTAAAGCATACAAAGTAGATAGTCAAACAGTGAGACTGAACAGCTATGCATACATGAGTCTCTACATGTATTTCTATAAACTTAAAGCTTTAAAATCTTACTGAGATAAAGTAAATAATACCTAAATAAATATCATGTCTGAGGATTTGAAGACTCATTTTTTTTTAATTTAAAGAGAAACAAAAGCATGTAAAGGGTAGAGGTAATACAGAATTCCAAAAAAAAAAAAAAAGATAGTAAGAAATCACTAGTTGATAAATTATATATTGTCCTCTTAGAAATAGTTCCTCAAATTACAAAATTAAAGCATACAAAGTGGATAGTCAAACAATGAAAGTGTAAACAGCTACGCATGCATAAATCTCTGCATGTATTTCTATACTTTTTCTGTATTAGAGGGAAAAACAAAACTTAGCAAGACAAAATGAAAAATTCCTATAAAAACATGAAACCAAAAAGTATAAAACCATAGTACAAGGTGATCTACAATGATTACTGTGTTGTTTCTTATTATCTTCAATAGAATGTCTATATCATCAGGCATAATTGAATATAGCAGTATAATTGAGTATAGCATTAAATAATAATAGTAGTAAAAATAAAACATTGTAGACAGTATAAAACTTCAAAGGCAGGTAATAATCAAACCAGAGTGGATATTCTACTGGATCTTGTCATCTTAAGTGCAGTTGCCTATACTCTCAGACTTGATACTATCAATCATAACAGCTTTGAATAAAATCTATCAATACAAAACCATGATCCAACAAACCCGATTTGATTACGATCAATTATGGTAAAACAGTGTAGGTTTTACAGAGCTTTAGATTAAGTTAATAGGAAATTAAGGATAATTACCATACTATATCCTGTTATTGTTGGGATTACTGTCTGTGCCCTCAAATCTAGTACAAGTAGAATAACTGGAACAGGATATAATACATCTAAGCAGAGTAGTGTGAGTAATGTGTGTTTTAGATCCTGGTGCACTATTAACAATATAGTGTATCAAGGCCATCTATGTTAGAGTTTCTAGTTATCCTTCTCTGCCTCATTTCTGCCATGCTACTTTCCTGCCTTTGTCTACTTTTCTCCTTCATTCTACTGCCTGCCCCCCTCATTGAGGCCTTTCTGCCACTGTTCCTAAAATCCTGGATATTTTTTTTTCTCTCTCTAGAATGTCCTTTAGTATTCTCTGTAGGGTTGGATTGGTGGTCACAAACTCCCCCAGTTCCTCTTTGTCATAAGAGCATCTTGTTTCTCCATCAACTTCTAGTGACAGTTTTGCTGGTTACATCAATCTGGGTTGGAGGTTATTCTCTTTCAGGGCTTTGAATACTTCATTCCAAGCTCCTCTTGATCTGATGGTCTGTGTCGAGAAGTCAGCCATGATTCTGATTCTGATGGGCTTACCCTTATAGGTAATCTGTTTCTTTCCTCTGATGGCTTTTAATATTCTTTTTTTATATTGAATTTCTGGCATCTTGATTATTATATGTCTGGGTGTAGATCTGTTTTGGTTGTAGGTGGCTGGGGTTCTGTATGCCTCACACAACCGAATGTCATTTTCTTTTCCCATGCTTGGGAAGTTTTCCTTAATTATTTCCATGAGTAGCCTTTGTAATTCACCTGTATGTATTCCTGCTTCTTTGTTCACATTTCTTATTCTTAAATTGTAGATTCTCTTGTTATCGTCTAACCTTTGTATTGTTACTGCCTGTTTCCTTGTTATTTTTAAGAGATCTTTCCTTTCATCATCACACACTGCCAACTTGTCTTCAAGTTTTGATAGTCTATCCTTAGTTTCTTTTAAGGTGTTTTGCCAGCTTTCAATGGGGTTTTTAATTTCCTGGTAGTCTCTTTGAATCTGCTTCATGTATTCTATATTTTTATATTCTTTATTGAATGTTTATCTCCTTTTTTGTGTTCCTCCCTTCTTCCATCTGTATCACCCTAAGAGATGCTTCCTGAGAGCATTTCTTTTATTGCTCTACTCATATCCTGCTTTACCTGATTTAATATTTCAGTTTTGAGCTCATCTACAAGGTCCTGAAGATATCTCTTAATGTCCATTGAAGCCATGTCTGATGTTGTGTGTTTTCCACCCTCAGTCTCCCTTGTTTTTCCTTCTCCTGGATCAGGGCTCTCAGGGTTCTGGGCTGGGGGCCTCCTCCTGCCTCTCTCTCCTGTCATGGCCTTGGCTTCCTCCACACAGGTTACAGTGTAGGTCCCAGCCCCCTCCCCTGTTGGCCACATTTCCTCCGAAGCACGCTGGCAAGGGACCTCTGCCCTCTCCTGCCTGCTCTTGTCACTGAGGTGCAAGCAGCAGCTGCCTATGCCTGCCCCTCCCCACCGGGCCAACCAAACTGCAGGGGCCTCCACCTGGATAGTGCGTGTTGGGTGCAGGGAATCGATTTGGGATGACTCATTGGGTCCTGGCCAGGGGTATGGCCCAGTCCAAGCAAATCCCACAAATCTGCTCTGGGGAGGGAGCAACCAACTGAAGTCACTGTTGCTCCCAGTTCAGGCTCCTCCTGCCAGATTCCAACATGTCGCCCATTTGGTCTCGCCCTTCCCTTGGGGGTGGGGGTCCCAATCCCAGCACTGACCGTGGATTAATGAAGGTCCCTTTGCCAGCTCCGCTCTCCATTGGGCTCACCAACCCCGGACTTCAGCGTTGCTGTGCTTCCTGTGAGTGGCTGCAGGAATGAGTTTGGGCAGCTCTGCCGGCCGCTGTGGAGTCAGGCTGTTGCAAACTTGGCGGGTTGCTGCAAATGAAAACGCTGTGTCCTGTAATTTTTAGCTGTTTCAGTTGTAGTCCCGACGTATTTGACGAGCTTTTTTATGTTTTAATTTCTTCCTGTGTCAAGAGGATCCATCTCCCTCTGTCTGGGTCTCTCCAGGGTGTTTTATTCTGGCGTATGAGTTGTTTCTCCCTGGAGGCTCTGTATTTTGTTGCTCACTGATCGGCCATCTTGTCTTCTTCGACCCCCACATCTCTTAACTGATGCTTCTGCAGAAGAAGCTGGATGTATAAATGGTACCTTTTGTTGAAGCTAGGGTGGAGAAGTCAGGCATTTTGCTCAGCAGTGGTTCCACCCCACCTGCACCCCACCCCACAACTCCATAGCAAAGACAGAGCCAAGAATCACATACTAGGAAGCAGTACTCTGTTTTGCTCTGCCTCCTATTGAAAGAATCTACTCAACAGTATTTCTGTTTGATGGAAATAAACCCTTATTTTAGCTCTCTGATCTTTGGAAATTTAGTAAAGTCCATCACTTTTTTTTGACAGTTCATATTGCTAGAAAATTCTTAATGTATGTGAAGCCAATTTGCATCATTATGCTTTGATCTTTAACTCTTACATTTTTCAAGTATGAAAAAGAATTTCTATTATATTCCCCTTTTCTTCAATTCTTTTTTTCTCTCCCCAGTTAGATATTCTTAGTTCCTTACATCTTCTGGAACTACCACCATCTTAGTTAATATTCTGGTTTATCACTAATTTGTTTTAATTTAATTTAATCTGGTATTTATTTTAAAGTCAGGTGCTATGTAAAATGCCTCATATGGGAGAAATTGTGTATTACTTAGAAGTTAAGATTATACATCGATTTGTTTTTATTCTTACATCCTATGTTTGGGTCACATTGAAATTGAGGGCAAGTGAAGTCTCAGGACTTTTTAGAAAAAAAGTACAGCTTATCTTATTCCAAGAAATGAAAGAAAAAGAAACTAACCAGTGATGGTAAACAATGTGTATGCCTTGGAGAGTTAAGAAATCTCAGCAGTTGGTTAGTGGAGGGTGCTGAGGATGGAAGTGAAGCCGATACTTCATGCTGGATGTGGATTCCATTGAATAAAGATGCTTAGAAGAAAAGGAAAAACATGTTTGGGAAAAGAAAAAATGCCAGTGTTGGTTTAGGACATTGAAGAAAGCAAGATAGAATAAAAAAGAAGAAAAAGTAAAAGAGAAACAGGAAAATGAAGAGAAGTTAAATAGGAGACTAATTTCCAAAAAAAATAGTTAGTTTTAGTCAAAACTGAATTGATAGCTTTAAAAAGCTTGATTCTTTGTTGTAATCTGAATAGAAAAAGCAGTCTTTAAAAAAAACTTACCATTGTATCATGATTTTTCACTTTCTTGCAATGTTACTCATCTATCACTGAGCTATTTGAATTTTTGATTAATCATCAAAACATGTAATGAGTCAACTATAAATACATGTATTTAATTACACTTATTGAGTGCCTGGTATATCATATACTATTGGAGGTTTCGAGCATACATTATGAATAAAACAATCTATGCCCACACATTTTTTATCAAATGAGGGAAAATATGCAATTTAGGAGGAGTTCTGCTTTTGAAAGAGGAAGCTGATATACTTTTCCATCATTCTTCCAGTAAGTAAAACCAAAGATGTTTGACATTATATATAATACAAATTCAAGAATACTCTAAAGAGAAGAAAAAAGAAGAGGGACTGAATGCAGCCCTTAGGAATGATGCAATAGTAGAATATCTGGATTTTCTTTTTGCCTTAGACATCTCAAACTGGGTTTTGGATGAACCAGGAACCTATAAATGTCAACAGGCACAGAACACAAAACTAATCAGAGAAACTGTTCTCCATAGCCAGAGAATCAGGAAAAGTGTAGCCTGGCAAGACAGTTTCTGTTCTACCTTAGTCACATTACCACAAAAAACTGTGATACTACCCATTCTAGGAGAATCTACCTGGAGAACTAGAAATCCATCCTTATAGGGCTATAATGAATGTCCCATTACTACAATTATGGTGGAATTAAAAGAGATAAATCATGGATCTTGGAATTCTTCCTTCCTGGCTGGTCATGATCCAACCCCTTATATTGATAAGAACCATTTTGGATAGCATGAGCTTCCATCTCACCTAGCAATAATTAGGTGCCACTTCCCAGACAATTGGGGTGGTTCCATAAGGATGTATTAGTTTTACATTGTCACCCAGTAGTAGGGAGGCTGTCCTCAGTGCAGTGTCAGTGGAGACCACATGTGAAGCCAGGATTCCCATCCAGCAGTAGTGAGGAATCTCCCTGGGGTGTCACTGGAAGCCAGTTGGGAAACCTGGACTTCATTTTCCACTTGGCCAATATGAAGTGTACCTTCCCTGCCCCCCACCTGTTTTCATGCTGGAGCAGTATAATAAAAAGCCAACTAAAGTAGAAAGTTCAAATAAGATCCAGGGTCTCGTAGTATGAGCTTTTCCAGATTTTGCCTGAAAATCTTTTGTCACAAGAATCAGGAAAGTCTCAGATATTAATAAATATATCAGAGATAATAGAATATGTGAGAAAAATTATAAAACACCCATGATAGAAATGCTTCAAAAAGCAATTACAATCATTCTGGGAACAAAATGGAAACATGTAAAACCTTAGCAAAGAGACTGAAGTTGTAAAGAAGAAGCAGCAGGAAGTTTAGTGCTATAAAAGTACAAAATAGAAAGCTCAATAGGTGGGCCCAACAGGAAAATGGGCACAGGAGAAAAAAATTAGTGAACTAGAAGACAGAATAATAAATTTTCCATTCTGAACAACAGAGAAAAATCAGATTTAAAATGAATAGAGCCTCAGGGACCTGTAGGATTATAATAAAAGATGACTTTTGTCATCAGAGGTCTTGAAGGACAGGAAAAAAAGAAACTCAAAGAAGTAAGGATGGAAAAATTTTCAAACACATAAAATCAAGAGAGACAAACACATAAAATCAAGCAACTGAGCAAACCCCACAGGACAAAGTCTAAAGAAATCCATGTCTAGACACATAATTAAACTGGTCAGAGTTAAAGATAAGAAAAACTATTGAGAATAGCTAGAGAACCCATAGGTGGTAAGATGGGAAAGTAAAGGCCTGCAGCATATCCTAGCCTCAGAATCTGAAATTGACAAACTAGAAGAACAATTTAGGAAGAGAGATGAAGAGCTCCAGAAATCAGGGAGGAGCCTGACAGGAAAACTGTAAATCACAGAGACATTGGAGAAATGAAGGCAATGCAGAGAAAAGAAAAAAGCAGTCTGAAATGGTAATGTTGGGTCTCAGGCAGGGAGTCTAGGAAGTTACGACGTAAGCTCAGAGAGGGTCAGCAGACAACAGACTGGCAGTGCCTATTGATATTGTGGTCAGAAAATACAGTGATTCCTACATCACAGGCCAGATGTAATCAAGAAATCCATTGCAGCACCTGCTGTATTTGGGAGTGATTCATTTGGAACCGTTTGGGGAAGGGGTTAATAAGACTGAGCGACTCCAGGAATCACAAGTCACAGAACAACTATACTTCAGGGTTCCTGGCATCAACCTCCCACAGTGACTGGTTTGGAGATGGCCACAGCAGGCCAGGGTGGAGGTAGTTACATGACCCCTGAGAAGTTTAAGCAATAGTAAATTGAGACTGAGGACACAGTGGTCTCACTCTACAGTGAGAAGCAAGGTTGGTTATGTGTTGTGTTTGGAGGCTGCTGGATCTGAATGAGCTGGTATTAAGTCCAACAGATCACTTGACCCCACCTCACTGCATACGTCTAGCACAGAACTTGGTGGTCTGTTTGCTTCCACAGATGTCAGTGTGATTAGGGATATGCCTTAGCTTGGATGATTCCCATGTCTGTAGGTGTACAACAGAAGGGCCTGTGGAATAGGAAGGGCATCTTATAAGCCCACAGGACCTGAGTAGATAGAGACAGCAGTGATTTGGAGCCTGAAAAGGGCCACACTGTAGTGAATACAGCCCTAAGACAACACACAGTTGACCCTGCCCAGCAAAAAAGATGGGGCAGGACTCTGCATTCACAAACGAAAAAGGAGGTTGGAAACAAGTTAGGCCTCAGCTGTGACTCACTGTCTCTCTCCCATATCCAATGGAATCAGTCCTGGATGGGCTGAGAAGAAAGTCACCCACTCAGAAGCAATTTTTGGCTTCATTTCCTTTGGGTCCCCTCACCTTTATTATGCTCTTCATTTGTTGTTCCTATTCTTTGTCCTTTTTTTTTTTTTTTACTTTTATGTAATTCTGTTAAATTATTTTTATTCTTTAATTGGGTTTCTTTCTTTTTTTTTTTTTTTTTTTTTTTGAGACAGGGTCTCACTCTGTAGCCCAGGCTGGCCTCAAACTCACTATGATCCTGCTACCTCAGCCTCCCAAATGGTGGGATTACAAGTGTGTGCCGTGATGCCCAGCTTAATTGGATTCTTTAGCTCACTTTTTTCTCATCATCTTCCTTTTCTTTCTCTTTCATGTTTTCTTTCTTTCTTTCTTTCTTTCTTTCTTTCTTTCTTTCTTTTTTTGCTTTCCGCAGCCCCACCATTTTTATTATTATTACTATTAAGCTTCATTGATATTTATAAACTTATTTGATGCTGTGCTCTTCCTGGTCAATTATTTTCTCTTGTTGCCTTTAGTAGACATTTACTGTATGTCATTATTGGGTCTGTCTTTTTATACTCTTATGTCAGATCCCTTTTCTCCTGATGAGGGTAATAAAGTTTTAACTTTCACAAACATTTAGATTAAAATTGGGCCTCTTCTGTGATGATTCCTACTTCCTTTCATGTTTTAAGTGGAAACTAATATTTAAATAACATTAGCGTCAAGTAGTGCAGATACATGTATACATTTGCTTGATTCAGTTTTTTTATGATTCTAGCAGTTTTTAGTTGGAATCACATGATTTTATAGATAAAGAAAACTAAGTGTATCGCTGCACTGTAAATTTTCAAAAGTGTTTAAAAATTGCCTTGTGTTTTTTTTTAAATTCAGTAACAAAAGTCTAAAACTTTCTTTCAAAAGAGGCATCTAAATGTGTTCATAATTTTGTATATTGGCCTAGATTTTGTAACCAGTGAAAAAAGCTCCTACCAAATACAATTTTTTAAAAAGCTATGGTACAGAAACAGACATGTAGATCAATGGAACATAATAAAGGATGCAGAAACAATCTCAGGCACATTCAGCCACTTGACAGAGTCCAACAATATACACTGGAGGAAAGAGCATCTTGAACAAATGGTGCTGGGAAAACTACAGAATGCATCTAAGCTCATATCTTTCACCCTGTGTGAAAAGTAAGTGATAATGGATCAAAAACTTAGATATGAAAACAGAAACACTGAGTCTACTAGAAAATAAAATAGGTTAAACTCTTGAAGTCCTAGGCATAGGCAAAGACTTTCTGAACAGAGCCCCAGTTGCACAAAACATAACACCAACAATCGAAAAATGGAACTATCTCAAAATTAAAAGCTTCTACACAGCAAAAGAAACAACCTACAGGATAAAGAGACAACTGACAAAATGAAAAAATATTTTTGCAAATTATTTATTGGCCATAGGCCTAATATCTTGACTGTAAAAAGAACTAAAAATTTTAGACTTCCCAAAAGTAAAAGATCTATTTCAAAAATTAGCAATTGAAATGAATAGACACATGAAGTACAAATGGTTAATATGTGTATAAAAATGTTCAGCATCTTTGGCCATTAGAAAAATGCAATTCAGAAAAACAAGACTCTTAAGACTTGAAACTGTAAAACTACTAGATAGAAACATAGGGGAAAAGGTTCCTTGACATTCATCTCAGCAAGTACTTTTATAGATGTGACACTAAAAGCATATAAAAACAAATACAGTACAAGTTGAACTACATAAAGTTAAGTTTCTGTACAGCAAAGAAAATAGTCAACAAACTGAAAAGAGAACCAAGGGATAAAAAGAAAATATTTACAAACCATATATCAAATAAAGTGTTAATATTCTAGGACAGTGATGGTGAATCTTTTAGCGACCCTGCAACCCCAAACCCACTTATTTACCACAGAGTGTCAACACTGCTACTGTGTGTGCTGTTACTTGATGCCTGGTGATACTTGGGCAACTTGGCTTGCCTACTGATGGAGAGGACTCTGTGTGCCTGCTGTGGCATGCGTGCCATAGGTTTGCTATCAGTGACCTAGGATATACTACTTAATAGCAAAACCAACCAACCAGCTGACCAACAAACACCTAATGTAAAAATGGGCAAAGGACCTGAACATTCTCCCAAAAGAGGCATGTGGATGTCTACCAAGTATATGAAAAAGTTCTCAGGGACAATAATTATTAAGGAAATTCAAATCAGAAACACAGTAAGATATCACTTCATAGCTGTTAGGATGGATGTTATCAAAAAGTTGGAAGATAACATGTATTGGTGAGGATGTGGAGGAAAGGGAGCCCTTGCATAAAGTTTGGGTAATGTAAATTAGTACAGCCATTATGGAAAAACAACATGGAGGTTTTTCAAAAAATTAAAAATAGGACGTCAGCATGATCCAGCAATTCCAATCTGAGTATATAGCTAAAGAAAAAAAGTCAATATTTTAGATATTTTCACCTTCATATTTACTGCATCATTGTTCTCAGTAGTTGAAACATGAATACCATTTAAGTATCTATTGACAATGGATGGAAGAAGAAACAATGTACATGTATACATAGAACACTCTTTGCCCTCAGCACAGAAGGAAATCCTGCCATTTACAATAACCTGGGTGAACCTGGAGGAAGACCTAAGTAAAATAAATCAGATACAGAGAGACAAGTAATACACAATTGCATTTATATGTGATATATATTATGTGTGTATATAACTATGTGTATATATATATAGTGTGTGTATATATATTGTGTGTATACATATACACATATGTTAAACAACTAACAACAGAGTAAAATGTTGATTACCTATAGCTGTGTGGTAAATACAGGACAATTACTGGTCAAAGGTACAGATCTAATATACAAATAATGACTGTGGTTAATAATAATGTATTGTGTATTTGAAAATTGCTGAGACACACACATATACACTCCAAAATCTAACCAAAACCTAGCAGACCCCTAGAAATATAAGACTCAAAGTTAGCCATTCTAAGAGACATCTGATTTAAACTTTATAAATAAATGATAAAGAAAAAATCTTGAAATCAACCAGGGAAATTGAGTTTATTACGTGTAATATTTTGGTTATTTTTCTTGTTGCAAGGACCCAAAACCCAGAGTTAAAGTGGGGAAGGTTTATTTAGCTCACTATTTGTGGAGGCTTCAGTCCCTATCAGCTGGTTCCAACCATGGCAGAGGAGCAGTAGTTCATGGTGGTGGAAGGCAGCAAAAGCAGCAAGAGCAAAATAGAGGAAACAAGCCTCTTTCTGCCCCTTTCTCTTATCCAGACAGCTGGGATTAGGTCAGTACCAGTCCAATCAGTGGACTGATCCAGCATCACCCATCTTTAATCCCAGAACCGTTGATGCCACTTTTACACTACAAATCAGTCACAAACCCTGGATATAGCTGCCTCTGAAAAAGCCCCAGCTAAAAATACATGAGGCTTGGGAGGAACATCCAGACAGATGAACCACAACAGGCAGGAAACAGCAGTTCAAAGGACTACAGGTTTTTCAACTGAAACCATGAAACACAGAATACAGTAAAACAGCCTTCTTAGCACTGTTTTTTAAAAATGTCCATAATTATATATTCATTCAAAACATACTTTGGAAAGGCAGTCAAAGAAATTTTGAGGAAAACTAAGATTTGTCACTAGCAGACCTGAACTAAAAGAAATACTAACAAAAGTTATTCAGGCTAAAAGAAAATGACGTCAGAAGAAAGCTTGGAACTTCATGAATGAAGAAAGAGTAACAGAAATGGTAAATTTCCAAATATAGAGGATTGTTTTTCTCTTCTTACAGCCTTCCAAAATAACTATTGAGCTGGGTGTGATGGTGTATGTCAATAGTCCCACCTACTAAGGAGGTTTAGGTAGGAAGATTGCACAGTTATAGGTCAGGCTGGGCAACAAAGGGAGACTGTATCTCCAAATAAAAAATAAAGTGTGTATTGTAGCTCAAGCATTTAATCCCAACACTTAGAATGCTGAGGCAGAAAGATCACAAGTTGAAGGCCAGCCTGGTTTACATAGTGAGTTCAAAGCTGGCCTGGATACTGAGCAAGATCCTATCCTTTAAAGAAGAGAGAGTAGACTGGGGATATAGCTCCATGGTGGAGTGCTCATCTAGTACTCATGAGGCCCTGGGTTCAATCCCCAGTACCACAGGGAAAACTAAAACAAAGGTTGTGAAAGCAAAACTTACATCATTGCTCAGGTGGATGTTTCAATGTTTTTATATGTAATAAAAATGATAGTTAAAGGCTAGACAGTAAAGGAACCTCCATAATTATATATTTCACTTGAAATGGTGAAATGTTTAACTTTTAAATAGACTGCTAAGAGGCTGCTTTGGTTTTTGGTGATTTTTTTTGTCTTTTTGAGACAGGTTTCACTATGCAGGTCAGGCCTACATTGAACTCACTTTGTAGCACAGGCTGGCCTTGAACTTGCAGCAATCCTCCTGCTTCAGCTCCCAATTGGTGGGATTTCAGGCCACCACACCTGGCTAAGAAGCATTTGATTTGTAATCCTTAAAGCAGTAACTATAAAAATACTAAGAAATGTATCCCACGGGCTAATAAATAAACTTAAATGCCCAAAACACTGAAATTATTCAATAAAAGGCAGGAAAATAGAGACATCCAGAAAACAAATAGTAAATTCAATCATTTTAATAATAATATGAAATTTATGCTTTAAACGTCAATTAAAAGAGATGTTTTGCTTAGGTGAAAAATGACAATATACAAAGAAAATCACTCTAAAAGATAAAGATAGGCTTAAAGGGTACAAAACTATATTCTGTATATCAACTAATTGAAAGCTGCAGTGAGTGATATTAATATAAAATGGCAGAACTATGATACTGGTGAGGTACACACTTACATATAAGAAGCAGATCAATCTGTCAGGAAAACAACAAATCCTAAATACGTATGCAGCTACAATAGAACTTTAGAAAGTAAAAACTGATAGAACTGGCAGGAGATTTAGAAAAATCCATCATTACACTTGACAACTTCAACACTACTTCTGTAATAATCATTATAGTGAAGTAGTCAAAAATCAGAAAGGATATGAAATATCTGAACCAAATTAGGAACCAGTTGATCTAATTGACATTTTTAAAATTCCAAACATCAAAATGTATATTCTGTGCAAAGAAAAATGATACATTCAAGAATGTAGATCTTATTCTGGGTTATTAAAAAAATCTTAACAAATTTAAAAGACTTGAAATTATTCAAAGTATATTCTTTGTAACAAATAATATCAAGAACAGATACATATCTGAAAAATTTGGAAATTTTTCAAATATTTGGAAAAGTTTGGAAATTTAGAAAACATACTTTTTAATGGACCCTTAATAAAAGAAATTCTCCGGGATATAAAATATTTAGAAATAAGTGAAAAATCAAAATGCATCTTATTAAAATTTGTGGGATGGGGTTGGGGGTTTAACTCCATGGCCCAAGTGCTTGCCTGTAAAGTGCAAGTTCAATTTCCAGCACAAAAATAAATAAATAAATAAATAAATAAATAAATAAATAAATAAATGTGGGATGCAGTTAAAGCCATGCTCATGTGAAAATTAAAACATTACAAAATTATTTAGATAGAAACTGAAGAAAGTAGAACACATTAAAACCAAAGCAAAGAATAAAATAATACATACAAAAGCAGAAACCAATGAAATTTAAAGCACAAAAACAATAAATATGATCAGTGATATGAGAGGCCAGTTACTTTAAAATATCAATAAATTTAAAAACATCATTATACTGACCAAGAAAGAGGGAAGTTTGCAAATGATAAACATTAAAAGTGAAAGAGGCATTTTACCACAGGTCCTCCATTTACAGTATAATATATGAATACTTTTAATAATTCTCATAAAGATAAGAGTGAATTGGACCAATTTTTTGAAAAGTAAATAGTCATAAAATGTCTGAAGAAGTAAGTGATATTAAAAGTCCTATATCTATGAAGGAAGTTGAATTAGTATCTTAAAACCTGTCAGCAAATTCCAGCCATAGGTATTTTTATTGTTGGTAGCAACAAATCATTAAATAAGGAATGATAATCCTACTCAGTCCTATCCAGGAAATATTATAAGCAAAGGAAACTGTATACCAGTATCTTTATAGATAAGGCTTCACTAGAATCCTCAGTAATACTAACAATCAAAGCCTGAAATGCAAGAATATTTCAGTATTTGAAAGTCAATTGATGATATTTTATGAAAATACTAAAAAAGTCACAGGATCATGTCAATACATAAGAAAGCATTTAATAAAATTCAACATTCATTAAAAACTTTATACACCACCACTCTTCTTTTTCCCCCTCTAAACTCTTACACACATACATGCTTTTACATGAAACAGGATCAAAAGGCAAGAGGACATTAAAAAGTTATGTTCTGTAATCTTGTCATCATGTCATAACAAAAGTATTACTGATGTACTATAGAAGAGTGAAGCATCCAGTCTGCTTCATTCTGGGAAGGCTTAATGTAAGAAAGAGGCATAAAAGTGCATGAAATGAAAATTAGAGTTTAATTTTTGAAAATGTCACCTGCGACTTTATGAATTAATAGTTTAAGAGAACAGGAAGAAATTTAGTCATAAAGTAGTTAGAAACAACCTTATAAAGTTCATCTAAGTCATGGTGGATGGAATACATTAGTAAATTTTGTAAGGTTATATAGTAAATAAGTTATTAAAATGAAAAAACTGGGGAATTATAGACTATAAATAAAAGAAAAAATCATCAATATTAATGAGTCATGATGTCACTTCCCATGACTTAATCTAAGAATAATGAGTCATATCATTTCCTAACTTAATCTAATTATATATATTAATACTGGGCTAGCTGACTCACATTCAGTTCAGATTTTGCATTGATCTTGAACATTTTGTCCATTTATACTTGCTACAGCTAATATTTTCCTTTATCCTTAAATTACCACACACTACTCTCATCCATCTTTTGTTTTCCTGTCATTCCAACATTAAGCGTCATTGCATAGCTGTTGCAGTGTAAGGGGCACATACCTCCCATCATCTGCTTAGCTCCCTCACCTGTTCAAAACTACTCAATGAGACCTAAATCTTCAGTAATATTTTAAATTACAAATCGCCTCCCATTCTTATGTCCCCTAGAAGTCTCTTGACTTCTTTTTCTCTGTCATTACTATTTTTTAGTCTTAACTTTGAGCATGTATTTTACTTATTATTTGTTGTCTTATTTTTATAAGCTTTCTCAGGGATAAAATTTTTGTCTCTTTTGTTTATTGTTACATCCTAAATCTCTATTATAGTGTCTGAGACATGGTAGGCATTTAGTGAAAGTTTGTTAGAAAATTGACTGTTTGATGCAGGAGGGTTTTTGTTGTTGTTGTTGTTGGTTTGTTTTTGCTAATATCACTTGAATTCAGATTCTTTAACAGAGGTTAGAACTACAGTGATTTGATATTTTAGAATTTCTGTAATCCAGCTTAACTGTTACACCTAAGCATTGCTCAGGAACTCTGGCTTAAACCTCAAAGCTTTTCCTGGCTTAGATGGTAGTCACCTCCCCATGAAGCCATCTTTTGAAGTTCATTATAAACAGTTTGAAACAATGGGTAAAGATAAACTTGTTCATTTGGCCTTTGGGTTTTCTTTGTTCATTTTTGAAGGCTTTCCAACTTTTCCTTCTTGGTTTGCACACAAAATGAGACTTCAATTGTTTCTGTATTAACATATGAACACAAGTCATCCAATGAAAACTAATATGCTTAGGCCAAAACATGGCATCAGAGATAAGAAAATGGCTCTAAGGTTGCCAGAATTTGGCAATAAATAAGGCCACTCTAAGAAAACTCCTTTTAAGTTATGTACTTGAAAATTTAAGGAAGATCCAGCAAATTCTGTATCAGAAAATCCTAATATTCAAGTACTTGATGCATTAAATGTATGAAGAGTCAAATGTATCATGGTAAGTTTAAGTGTCATTGCACAAATTAACTTCCATATGAATGTTTTATAATAAATTTAAGGTTCAAGAATAGACAGGTAACAATGTAGATTATAAACATAGAAAGTCCCAATCAGGGAAATAGCTCAGTGGCATAAGCACCTGCCTGGCAAGCACAAGGTCCTGAATTTGATTCCTGGTATCAAAAATAAAAAAGATAAACACAGAACGTGTAAGTGTGGGAGGCAGTCAGCAGAGCCCAGGCCCCTCACTGTGGTGTGGACCCCATACCCAGCTTGTTGGCCTAGGCATAGGACTAAGGCAAGGCCAAGCCCCAGCCTTGGATGTTGGGAGTGGCAGCAGGGAGGTGCCCACTTTGCAGACCTGAAGGTGAGGCAGGCACCCTACAGGCGTTAGGAACCCTCCTGGATGGTGGCCACCCCCTCTTCCTGCCTAGCCCAGATGAGAAGGCAGCAGCTTCACTGCTGGCCAGCCATCACCAGGCTCCAGGAACCCCTTCCTTCTACTGAGCCTCTGGACTGCAGGCAGCAGCAAACACCAGTTGGGAGAATTTGACACACTTGGTGAAACAAATTTTGGGTGATACAAAAGATCCTAATTATCTTATTGCTAACAAACTTATGAACCTGATGAATATGGCCAAGCAGTGTATCAAGAGCTTGGTTGAATCAGCTCTGAATTGATTGAAGGACTCCAGACTCTGTGTGCCCCTCCAATAATTCTGCCTGGAGATGGAACACTGAACATGCTTGAAAACCACTTTTCTTGGACAAAGTGAATCCTTCTGGGGTTCTAGAATGGTAGAAAAACTTACAACAGATGCTGCAGAAATAACAGCCAATGGTATAGATCTTCCAGGACAGAAGACACCAAGTAGGCAGAGGAGGAGCCTGGCTTCTATTAGCATTAATGAAAATCAATCAACTGACAATTGGATAAAGAAAATGTGATATCATATACTGTATAATGGAATACCACGTACTGCTTGGCTATAAGGAACAAATTTGAGACATTTGTAGGAAAATAGGTGCACCTAGAAAATACAATGATAAGTGAAATAAACACTCAAACTTGAATACCATATAGTATCTCTCATCTGACTTACACAAGTGCAAATGAAGCAAAAAATGAAGGGCTGAATGAGACAAGGTAACAAATCTCTTGCAGATGAGATGTTCAAGGTGAGGGGGTAGGGAAGGGAAATAGAGTGAAGATAGGCCAAGTAGAAGGTCCTAATAACCCCAGTGAATATGGACATTATATGCCATAAACATGAACTGAGATTAATAATATCAACAAGGATGTAAATGGAGAAAGGAGAACTAGAGGAGACTGAGAAAGAGATTTTTAAAAGAAGCTGTATTACCTATATACATCAACTCCTGCTTCCCCTCCAACCGCAGAGACCAACTCCCCAGGATGATTGTAAAATGCATGTACTGCAAACATCTAATAAAATAAAGTTTAAAAAAACAAACTTTCAGAATGTACGAAAGCTTTGATCAGTAAAAAGCAACTTTGCAGTGAATTCTGTGAACCAAATGCCCACATGATAGAAGAAGGAGCTATAATTGTTGGTGTGTTGGTGGATGTGAATGTCATTGATGCTAATTGCTGCTCAGGTTGGAATTAGAGATTTTGCATGTATCTCAAGGATGGGAACGTCAAGTAAGGATAGTTAGAATGATGGTCAGTTACTGCAGTTCTGCTCTAGAACTCAGCAGGCATCTGAATACTTCTGTAAATAACCTTCAGGCAAAAAATAGAGGCATTAGAAAAACCCAACACTAAACTGACAGAGGAGCTTGCACTTGCAAACAGCAGGATTATTATCCGAGTCTAATCAGAAGGGCACTAAGCACGACAGATCCAGATCAGCGTGAGACTGTGGGGGACTTGGCCAGGAGTGAATGGTTAACTGCAGGACAAAACTGCACAAACAAACTGTGGCCCAAAAAGCACACAGGCTGTGTGAGAATTAACACAGGGCAAACAAACAGAAAAAACACAGGCTGTGTGAGGAATGAATGAGGCTGTGTGCAAATCAAATGGTTAAACAAGAGATCTAGATTAGTGAAGCAAGTATATCTGGCCATTGTCTTTGCACTTTCCCCCCAGAAAACTGCTTAGCCTTGAGGCAAACTCCTTGCTCAAACTGCTTTTCTCCTTCCTTTATTTTTTCCTAACACTATTTTAAATAAAAGCCAGAGTTCATGGCTTCAGGGATTTTTCTTCTCCAGAGAGTTTCAAAGAATAGCCCCTCTGGGTCCCTCATACTTGAACTAAGTCTCATGTTGAACTAAACATGTTAGAACTAAACAGGAAAAAGAATTAAGGTTACATAATTACCAGCAGCATGCCAGGAAAGGTTCCATGAAGCCAGAACCCAAGGCAAATGACAAACACAAAGACCCTGAAAGAAACCCTCAGGCTGCAGTCTCACCTTAAGAACAGAATCAACTGCTGCTTTCTGTAAAGCCACAGAGCTGTCAGCTGTGCCAGGAGGATGGTAGCCTGACAAAGAAATGTAAGAACTACCAAGGAAGCCTCTGTAATGCCTGTTCAACAAATGAACTGCCTCTTCTTCAACCCTGACCAAGTGTGCAATCCCTGTCACAAACAGCTGATGAACCAGTATTCCACCAGCCCACCATGAGAATGAGGGCCAAAACCAGGACAGAACATGCATGCAAGGCACTGATGTCAGGACCCGCTAAAGCCCAGTCTTGAGAATCACCTAGAGAGTTGATAGGAATGATTTAAGAAAACCCTGTCCAGAAAGAGAAAAGACAGTGTGTGGGGGTGCTGGAAATTCTGCTCATTTTCCATAATGAGCCTTTGTTTTCTACATCAAAACTAACACCACCTGAAGGATTTATTTTATAGCATGTCTTACAAAAGCTATTAATTTTTAAGAATAGTGATGGTAATACTGGGGTTGATGCAGTATGAGAGAGTCCAAGCAGATAAGCAGAAAAGGAAAGGCTGGAGATATAGCTCAGTGGTAAAGCACTGAAGTAGCCTGTAGAAAATTGTGAGTATTGTCCCCCAGTAATGGGGGAGGGAGAACAGAGAAGAAAAGAAATAATTTTTTAAAAAATTATGATATCCCTCTATTACATTTGGAGCTTCAAGGGAAAAGATAAAAAGTTGAGATCAAAATGACTGATGTTGTCTGTTTTCCCTGGTGCTGGTAGACACAAATACTATTTCCTCTTCACTCCTAATGATGTTTCTTGTTTAAAGTTGCTCTAGCAAACTGAACCCAAACTCAGGGAAAAGAGAATAATATACATCTGAATGTACTTAAAATATTAATATTGTAAGATAATTTCAGTACCAACCAGAATTTTCCAGTGTTGGCCTACAATTGTTTTCATTGGAAGACTAAGAAAGAACATTCGTTGTTTTTCTCCTTTATGCTTCAAATGTAAGAATCTGCCCTTTCCAGAATCCCCTACCATAAAAATACCATCAAGCACTCTTCCCAGTCTCAAGTCATGTTGCAAATTTGTAAGGAGTAAAGAAAAACATAAGAGTTTTTCTTTCACAAATAGGAAGGATTGGTTAAATTAAAGCTGAATTAAATTTTTTTTAAAAATTTTTTAAAAGGGCTAGGGATATAGCTCAGCAGCACAAGCACATGCCTAGCAAGTGCAAGGTCCAGAATTTGATATGATAAAAAAAAAGCAAAGAAAAAAGAGAAATAAAAGCTATGTTAGGTATAACATAACTTGTTAGGACAAAATAAACAAGTTTAATTTGTCCATAGTTGAGAACAGTTAGCTTATTATTAACTTGCTCCTTGAATAAGGAATTCCTTATTCTAAACCAAGAATCAGAGATGGTAAACAGGGTTTTTTTGGGAGAGGACAATGCTCAAATACCTCTAAGAAATTCTGTGGGGAAAATAAGAGAGTACATACAGCAGAGAAACTAAACAAATGATACGTGCTATTTTGATTTTGTTACAAATGTCTTGATTGTTTGCATCTGATTAATACCTAAGAAGACATAACTAGTTTAGAATTCTGGAATATCTGTATGCTGGAGAATATTATTTAGTAAAATTTGTCTCCTGTAGAGGATTAAAGCCTGACAGAAAGCTAGTTATTCCATAAGTATGACTTGTTACATGGTGGAACTAATGTCTAAAAGTACTAAAGGATAATAAATATAATAATTCTGGCCTAAAATTAAAAGGAAAAAGAAAAAGATGAGTCTGGAGCATGACAGTGCTAAAAAACAAAAGATTTTAAAACAGTGACAGTATGGTGGTAAGAAAAGCTGAAGAGCAAAGATGGCAAAATGAAAGAGCTTCCAATAGCCAACAAAATGTTAGAATAAACAAATAAAGCATAGTTTTGCATTAAAACTAATGACAGAAAAATAAATATGACTAGATATTGATAGAAAAAATAATTGCAATAAATAGGGAAAACAGAGTTATGAAAAAATTTCTATTGATGAATTAAGAAAATAAACATTAACAGTAGTAATAAATCAATAAAAGTAATAACACATTAGTGGTTAAAAAGATCTACTTGAGAATGCTAAAATTAACGTAAAGAGAAAGAAGATATTTGCATATCTCAAAATTTCTTTTTTTTTTTATTGGGTACTGAGGATCGAACTCATGACTGCGTGCTTGCAAGGCAGGCGCTTATGCCACTGAACTAAATCCCCAGCCCTTCAAAACTTCTTTACCAAGAGATTTTTTTTCAAAAAATTTATTAATTACAAAGGTAAAATTACTACCTTCATAATAGAAAAACTTAGCAAGAAAGACTGAGGAATCACTGTAAGTTAAAGACTAAAGAGACAGGACAACTAAGTATAAATAGGATACTAGTATAGATCCCAGAATATAAAAATACCAGTGGAAAATACTCATAAATATGAATAAAATTGGTAATGTAGTAAAAGGTCTTCTGTTACAGTGTTAACTGCTTACTTTTGATATACTGGAGTATGTACAATGTTAACATACTGAGAATAAAAATACTTTAAAATTCTACCATACAACACTACAATATCAATTCTATGTATTATTTACCTGAATAAAATGAGAAATTTACCTTCATACAAATGATTGTACACAAATATTTACAGGCTCTTCATTCATAATTATAGAAACTGTAAAACAACTAATGACTCTCAGCTGAGAAATGGGTAACAAACTTGTTCATGTATAAAATGAATTACACAGTAATGAAAAGAAAGTGTTTATCAATATGTGCAGCAATAGAAATGAACTACGAATCAGTGGTGCCAAGTAAAAGAATGAGTGGAACAAGATGATGGCTAGGTACCCATTCCCCACAAACACACCAAGTTGAACAGCCATTCACACACCAGACTTCCAGCCCAGGAACTAAGGATATCAGGTGGTGGAATAAACCAATTGTTGATATATTAAAAATCACAGCTGAACAGAAAAACAAGAACTTCAGTAAGGAACAAAAGAGCAAGTGGAACAAACAAATTAAACAAGAATTCTCCACATCTTACAGTGGAGTAACAAAGTAGTTTCAAATATATGTTGTAACCTTGTCAGATTATCACTTTAAACTGTCAAAGACCTATATGTTAAACACTCGGTCCGCTTGAGGTGCTATTAGGAGGTGCTGGAACCTTTAAGCAGTGGAGAGGTTGTCCTGTCACTGGAGATTCCCCTTGATGGGAATACAGGGCCTGTAACCCCTTCTTCCTCTGCTCTTGGATCCTGACAGTGAGGTGGTTTTGCGATTTTGGCACATGCTGCTGCCATTAACGTGCTGTCTTGCCACAGGTCCAGAAGCAATGGGGCCAATAAACCATAGACTGAAACTTCCAACATTATGAGATAAAACAAACCTTTTGATCTTTATAAAGCTAATTATCTCAGAATTTGTCACAGAAACAAAGCTAACACAACTGGTACCAAGAAGTGTGGAGAAGTAACCCTGCTGTGACTACCTGATGATGTGTGTTATGGCTTGTCTCTAGGTGTCCCCCCAAAACCCCATGCAGTCACAGAGTTTATTGGGAGGTGGATGAATCTAGTGTATGACTGATTCACAGTGCAATGTTGGGATTAAAGGTGCTGGGTGGGATTAATGGTGGGTGACTGCTGGATCAGTCCACTGATTGAATTGGCACCACCCTCATTCCAACAGATTGCATACGATATAAGGGACAGAAACAGGCTTGTCTTGCTCTCTTTTTTTGCTTTTGCTGTCTTCTGCCACCGTGAACTGTTGCCCCTCTGACACATGCCACCCTGCTTTGGAACCAGTGGCTGAAACCTGTACAAACTGAGCTAAGTAAACCTTTCCTCCCTTAACTTGTGGGTGTCAATATTTTGTCTCAGCAGTGAGAAAAAAATTAACCTAGATGGTGTGAAAAAGTCTTTAAAACTGGTTTTTAGGAGCTGCCTGGAAAGGGTTGGAGAAGCAGGCTAGAGAAAGCCTAGAATGCTGTAAGCAGAGCTTACCATTCTGGAGAGTGCTCAGAAGTCTAGAATGTTCATAGAGATGTGGAGAGTAAAGGCTATGCTGATGATGGTTCAGATAGAAGTGAGGAGTCTGTTAGAAATTGAAATAGGGGCCCCTGTGTTACACTATTACACTACCATTGGATTTTTTTCATGAATTCTGCTTGTTTTCTACATTGTTCAAAGTTTCAAACAATTTCCCATGCTACAATTGTTATTTCTGTCTTATGTAAGACATTGCTTCTAATTTGGTTTCCTCTATGGCCTCATGGATTTCTTTTTTTACTTTGTTTGCTAGCTTTTCAGAGATTTCTGGTATATGAGTTTTAAAGTCCTCTATTTCACTGTCACCATTTCTTGCACCTGATGGACTAGATGTTTGAGATTGCATTTTGGTTTCTCATTTTGTCATTTTCACCTTCTGGGCCAATATTGGGTTATTTATTCCCACAGCTGAGAAGAAATAGATAAAAAAAAATACAGGATCATGGGAAACAAGCAGAATCCATGAAACAAATTCAAAGATATACCCAAGAAACAAAAAATTCTACTGAAAGCTGGCAAAACCGTTTAAATGAAGCTGAGAATAGAATTTCAGACCTTGAAGACAGGATCGCAGATAAAGACCATGAAAGGATAGAACTTATAAAAAACCAAAGTAGCATGAAATGACAATCCATCAGCTTCAAGATGATGCCAAGAGAAACAATATAAGATTAATAGGTATCAGTGAGGATGCAGGAGACAATGCAAAGGACATAACTAAGCTGTTCACAGAAGTAATGGCAGAAAATTTCCCTAAAAGGGGAGGGGGATTCTGATATACAAATAAGTGAGGCATATAGAATGCCAAACAGTCATAACCAACATAAATCTACACCCAGACATACAATAATTAAGATCCCAGACATACAGCATAAAAATAGAATACTAAAAGCTGTTAGAGAAAAGACACAACCCACCAATCAAAGAAAGCCTATTAGAATCACTACAGACTTCTCAGCACAAACCTTCAGGTTAAGACGAGCTTGGAGTAAAGTATTTCAAGCCCTAAACAAAAACAACTTTCAACCCAGACTGATGTATCCAACAAAACTGTGTTTCAAGTTTAATGGAGAAAGATGATACTTCCATGACAAAGAACAACTGAAGAAATTCATATCTACCAAACTAACCCTAGAAAGAGTATTGAAAGACATACTAGATAGAGATAAAAATGACCGCAATCTCCAGAACAACAACAGAAAGAAATCACCAAGCTGGACAAGAAATTAAACAAAGGAGGAAAGCAGGAAACCAACAACAGGAACACAATATGGCAAAGTCAAACCAGTATATATCAGTGATATCCATAAATGTAAATGTGCTCAATTCACCTGTCAAAAGAAACAGGTTGACAGAATGGATCAAGGAACAGGACTCCACAATAAGCTATATACAAGAAACACATCTGACTTAAAAAGAAACTATTCATAGACTAAAAGTCAAAGGGTGGAAAACAGTATTCCATGCAACAGGAACCCAGAGAAAAGCAGGGTAGCTATTCTGTTTTCAGACAACGTGAACTTCAAACCTAAAATGATTAAAAGAGATAAAGAAGATTCCACATACTCGTGAGTGGAAAACTATAAGAGGAAGAACTAACAATTTTATGCACCAAATACAGGCGCACCCAGCTATATAAGACAAATACTAATGGACATGAAAAACCAAATACACAAGAACACAATTGTAATAGAACACACCACTGTCACAAAGAGATAGATCAACTAGACAAAAAGCCAGCAAAGAAATAACAATCATACCTGTGGATAAATGGACTTAGTGGATGCCTACAGAGTGTTCCACCCAACCACATCAGAATATACATTCTTCTCAGCTGCACATGTTTTATTCTCCAAAATAGACCATATAGTAACTCATAAAACTCTTTTTTTTGTTTGTTTGGTTTTTTTTTTGGTTTTTCATCAGTACCAGGGATTGAACTTACGACCACATGCTTGCAAGTCAGGCACTTATGCCGCTGAGCTAAATCCCCAGCCCCATAAAACATTCTTAAGTAAATGCAAAGGGAGTGAAATTATCCCATGCATAATATCTGACCATAGTGAACTAAAATTGGAAATCAATGGCAAAAAACCCTTAAAAACCTGCATAAATACATGGAAATTAAATTAAGTAACAACCTTCTGAACAACCAGTGGGTTACAGATGAAATCAAAGAAGAAATAAAGCAATACCTACAATACAATGAAAATGCAGACACAATATACTGTAATATATGGGATGCAATGAAAGCAGTACTAAGAGGAAAATATATGGCAATAATAGTCACATCAATAAAATGGAATGAGCACAAATAAATAACCTAATGCTACATCTCAAGCTTCTAGAAAAGGAAGAGCAAGTCAAACCCAAAGCTCATAGAAGAGAGGAAATTGTAAATATTAGAGCAGAAATTAATGCAATTGAAACAGTAATAAATCAAAGAGCTGGTTTTTTGAGAGGATAAACAAAATTGATAAACTTCTAACCAACCTTTGCAAGAAAAAGAAAAAACTCAAATCCATGCAATAAGGACTGAAAAGAAGGAAATTACTACAGATCCCACGGAAATTCAAAAGATCATGAGCATGTACTTTGAAAATCTCTATTCACATAGGGTGGAAAAAGAGAGGAAATGGATACATTTCTAGAAACATATGAACTACCAAAGCTCAATCAAGAATATATAACAATTTTGAATAACCCATTATCATCTACTGAAATTGAAAATGTGATTAAAAACTTAACAACACAGAAAAGCCCAGGTCCTGATGAATTCACAGCTCAATTCTATAAGAAATTTAGAGAAGATTTAATTCCAGTACTCCTTAAACTCTTCAATGAAATTGAAAGAAAAGCAGTCCTCCCTAAACCATTCTTGGAAGCAAGTATCACTGATACCAAAACCAGAGAAATACCCAACCAAAAAGGAGAAATATAGACCAATCTCACTAGTGAACATTGATGCAAAGAGTCTCAATAAAATACTGGCAAATAGAATGTAGCAAATCGTCAAGAAGATTATACACTACAACCAAGTGGGCTTTATTCCAGGAATGCAGGGATGGTTCAACATACACAAATCAATAAATGTAATACAGCACATCAGCAGAGCCAAAAATAAAAATCACAAGATCATCTCAATAGACACAGAAAAGGTTTTTGAACTCAGAATAGATGGTATGTACCCTAATCTCATAAAGGCCATTCATGACAACCCAACAGCCAACATTATAATAAATGGACAAAAACTGAAAGCCTTTACTCTAAAATTAGGAACAAGATGAGGATGTCTACTGTCACCACTCCTATTCAGTATAGTTCTAGAAATATTATCCAGAGCAATCAGACAAGAGGTAGAAATAAAAGGAATACAAACAGAAAAAGAATAATTTAAATTTTCATTATTTGCAGATGACATGATACTCTACATAGAAGGCCCCTAAAACTCCATTAAAAGACTACTAGAGGTAATAAACAAATTCAGCAGCATAGCTGGATACAAAGTCAACACTCAAAAATCAATAGCATTCCTGTACACAAAAAATTCAATGAGAGAGAAATTATAGAAATACCACCTTTCATAATAGCATCTAAAAAATGAGATACTTAGGAATCAACCTAAACAAGAATGTAAAAGATCTATATGCTGAAAATTATACTACTATAAAAAAGGAGATTGAAGAGGATATTAGAAAATGGAACACATTGTGAAAATGGCCATACTCCCAAAAGTGCTGTACAGATTCAGTGCAATCCCAATCACAATACATTAGCATACTTTATAGATCTAGAGAAAATATTTGTAAAATTCATCTGGAAGCAGAAGAAAGCTAGAATAGCAAAAGCAGTTCTGAGCAACAAAGGCAAGACAGGAGACATCTCAATTCCTGACTTGAAACTATACCTCAAAGACACATTAATAAAATCAGCATGATACTGGCAAAGAAATAGACCTGAGGATCAATGAAACATATTAGAAGATACAAACACTACTGCAAAGACACTCAACCACCTTATTTTTGACAAAGGGGCTAAACATGTTCACTGGAAAAAAGTCTCTTTAATAAATGGTGTTGGAAAAATTGGCTTTCCACATGCTGAAGACTGAAAATAGACCTGTGCCTATCACCATACGCTAAACTCAAGTCAAAATTGATCAAGGATCTAAACATTAAAACAGAAACACTAAATATACTAGAGGACAAGGTAGGTAGAAATCTTGGAGACATAGGGGGAGGCAGAGAATTCATGAATAAAATGCAAACTGCACAGGAAATGCTTCAAAGAATCAACAACTGGGATCTCATATTACTTAAAAAGAAATCACCAAAAGAGTGAAAAGAAAACCCATAGAATGGGAAAGAATTTTAGCCAACAATCCCTCAGACAAAGGACTTATATCCAAAACATATAAAGAACTGAAAAACATCAAACCCCCCAAATTCAAAGACCCTCTACAAAAATGGGCATTGGAGATGAACATACAGTTCTCAGATGAAGATATACAAATGGCAAATAAATACATGAAGAAATGTTCACCATCATTGGCCATTCGAGAAATGCAAATTAAAACAGCATTGAGATTCCATCTCATCCCAGAAAGAATGGTTGCCATCAAAAAAATAACTGATAAAAATGTTGGCGAGGATGCAGGGAAAAAGGAACAGTTCTCCACTGTTGGTGGGAGTGCAGACTGGTGCAACCACTGTGGAAATCAGTATGGATATTCCTCAAAAAACTAGGATTGGAGGTTCCATTCAATCTAGCTATTCTCCTCCTTGGTATTTTCCAAGAAGAATTGAAAAGGTCATATCACAGATATATGTGCACCCATGTTCATAGTAGCACAATTTGTGATAGCTAAATCTTGGAAACAACCAAAATGCCCATCAACTGCAGAGTGGATGAAAAAAATGTGGTATTTTTATACAATGAAATACTACTCAGCTATAAAAAGGATGATCTCAAGGCCTTTATAGGTAAATGGAGGCAACTTGAGACTATCCTCATTAGTGAAATAAAACATTAGTAAATATCACATTGTTTCTCTAGTGTAAAAAATAATAAAAACTGACAGAATAATGGGATCCAAAAAATATGATAGATATTGTGAAAGTGAAAGGGAAGGAAAGTGCTCTAACGGGTATGATGGTATGGATAGTGTGTAAGATAGATGACCATATTACTGAATTTCTGTTGGAACATTGAACAGAAGGATTTGCACTGTCAGTGTTTGAGTGTCTAGCCATTATTTATGCTTTGATTTTGTGACTTTGGCAACTATTTTTTAAGACGACAATGGGTAATGTATCAAGTAGCGATTTTATTATGTTAATTTTTTTGAATTTGGTATTCTGCCTTTTTTCTGTTTTTCTATTTTGTTCAGTTTTCTTTTCTTTCTTTAAAAAAAGAACAATATGCAATATAACAACCATTGTTAAATTTCTTTCATTCTGTTTTGAAAACCTATATTGTTATTATTTTGGGTTTGCTGTTGTTTATCTCTTTTGCTTTTTATTTTTGTTTTCTGACTTCTTAATAAATAAATAAGAAAATAATATGTTTAATTGGTAGTTGAATTATAGTACATATGGCAATTGTAAATGTTTTACTGACCAATTTTTTACATATGTACAAATATAAGATTGAAGATTCAAAATTTTAGACAAGAAGAACTCACAGTAGTATTAGTAAAAGAATAAAACATGTCTGTCTAGTATTGGAAATTTAAAGAAAACTTGTGGAAATTCTGCATTACTATCTGATAATTTATAATCAGTTTTTATTTTCATTATAAATGGAAGTTTACAAATGACTTTAAGAGTCTTTTCAATAAACTGTCTTAACTACCTTGGCACATTAAAGAAATGGAAGTATTTTGCTTGTAACCTTACTAAGAATACATGAATATATATGGAGAGAGATAAAATTATATGTATACAATATATATACATATGAAAATATTATATATGAAAATATAGCAAAAAGTTAGCCTTCTTCCAAATAAAAGTTTGTTAACATTTGTTGAACAGTATCAATCATGATGATATAATTCAGTCAGGAAAGAAATAGAAATGAAAATAAAGCTAAAGTTGCAACAGAACTAACATGAAAAATGTGGAAGAATAATCGTATTCACGAATTAGAGTCATGTTTAGCCTTATCACTAAGTAAATTCATTCATTTGAAACAATGGCCAGGAATGTTTTCTGTATGAGGACATTAGTAAAAAGATTATGAGGTTGCTTTAATTCTTTTTTTAAATTACACACTTTTTGGATCTGGAAATGTTATATATTGTGAAATGAGAAGAAATTGTTCAAAAGGAAAGGGAACCGGATGGGGAAAGCAGAGAAGAAGAAAAAGGAAAAGGAAAAAATATTTATATATATACACAAAGTAATTGATAGTTATACTACTAATTGCTTTAGATTCATTGAAAGTTTCACCTTATATTGTTTTGATCAATTTTTGATGCCTTATATGTTGTAATATGAGCAAGTACATTGAAAATAACAATACGCTATGTACTAACCATTGTACTCTCCTACAACCTTGTTTTGAAATATTATACCATTGTTTTTTTTCTTTGAAATAAAACAAATTTTAAAAATTGAAAAACTGGAAATGTTATATACTCAGCATGTCTGTGCATTCTTTTCTTGCATACCTACCTCTGAGTGGATTCTTCTTTTGGCTAAAATTTCAGGAGCTAACCAAACATCTAATATAATCATGGGCTGTACAGTTATAATAGTGCCTCCAAATGACTTTGGTTCTTGAACAAAAGACGTTTTAAAACTGGTTTAATTGGCCTTAGCTGTTTTTCTAAGCTACTTAATAGTAAATTACTGTTTTACTTTCATTTAACATTTACTGTATGTATTTTATAACAAAAGGTTTTATTTCAGTTGCAAAAAAAACTTTCTGTAAACAAGAAAACCCTGGGAACTTTGAAATAAACTAATCAAACTTTGTCATTCACTTCTTTTTTTGAGGGAGGGGAAGCAGCTGTACTAAGGATTTAAATTTTGATGAAAATATTTATCCAGGTACAGTGCATATTTCACCACCTCGTTGTTTTAAGTTATCTTATGTTTGAGGCTGTCAGTGAGAATTCAGCCAGCCAGGAAAAAATATTTTTCTGGTGCTCTCTTCCCATCTATAATATGAGAAACTTTTTAGAACTTGATGGCAGATCATTTAAAAGCTAGTGGACTCTTGTTTGGTCTAGATGTTTTAATTACTTTTAATGGGTGTAGCATGAAATATTAAGTTATGATTAAAGAAATTATACTCTACACAAAATAGAAATGTTTTAATTTTTAAAAATACTTCCATGGTCTTTTAGAGACAAGATGAAAATAATTTTTATAACCATGTTATAAAGACTACCATATTTAAAAAAAGTATAGAGCTTTATAACAAATTTAATAGTTACTTACTACTTTTATGAGGGATTAAGCCATGTCAAAAATCTGACCATGTCATAGTTTATTTCAGTGATGGCAGACCTTTTAGAGATAAATGCCCGAACTGTAATCCAAAACCCATTTATTTATTTATTGCAGAGTGCCAACACTGCAGTCAAACCTGAATACTGAGGTTTTAGTTTAGAAAAAACATCATCCATTAACATATTTTGTCTCAAAAACAATACACAGGTCATTGGTTTGCCACCACTGGGCTTTTGACATACTATTTTGAAGTAAAATCCTTTCAGTGATATTTTCATAGAAATTGTTACTACTTTGATAAGTTTTTTTGGGTCTGTAAACCACAAATAATAGAAGCTGTATCAGGATAGAGGTAATAAATATGATTAAGACATAGAGAAGAATAGGTATTGTCTGTAAGGATAAACATTCTGTGCCAATTTGCATTTTAGTGTTGAGAAATTTTCATTTTAGTTTGTTGTAGTAGTATCAAGAACGTTATATTCTAATATGAGCTTCCACTAAGGTACTAAATTATAGGCCCTTTTAGATACATGTTCCCAAATTTAATATTTATTAAAATGTTGCAAAAGGAATTAATGGTAGAAACAGAGATATGGTACAACTATATAGATCTTCTTTTCATTTTGCATGCTATAGGACTGGCTATATTTATTACTTGATTTTATAAAAGATCTAGGGATTTGGAAATGTGTGAATAGTTCCACTATATCCCATTGGAGGTTTCAGTGTTTGCTTGTGAGGAAAGGAAATTTCATTTGTTGGAAATGTGACTTCAAAAATTTGACATCTGAATTTGTCCATGTAATTATACTAGTTTTCAAACTATGGTAAAAATTAATAGAACTTTTCCAGATGGTGATAATTAAACAATAATTGGAAGTTGTAGCAAATAAAATAGTATTTTCCATGAAATAGGAATTTAGTCAATATTGGTTAAACTGATGAACACTTTACCTGTCAAAACGTTTTTCTCTTAATTTAGGAAATAACACATAAATTTTAACACTTGTTAGGAGGGAGGAGGAGAATTGCTCTTCCAAAATGTAAAATGTATAACAAATTCAGCCAAGCCCTTACTCATTTTAAAGTCTGCTCTCCTCATCAGTTTCTTAATTTGGGAAAGAGCCAGGGGGAAAAGCAAGAAGAAACAACTGCTGCTGAAACTTAAAGACACTTCAGCTTCCACAGTAGAACCAAACACAGTGGCAGCTCAGACACTAGTGCAGCTCACATGTATGCTAATTGAATTCACTTTACTTATTAGTGACAAGTAGTGTTTTTGCTTCAAGATAATGGGTACTTTTATTTGAACGGCTCAATTTGGAAGTATTGACTTAATTGTTTCTTAAACATACGTGTGTTTGTATTGTTTGTTTTTAAAAAAAGATTTCTCACAGTTGCAGATGGCTGGCTCATCTCCCAGTGCCTTTTCAAGATACTGTGTGCTGGTGGTGTCTCCCACCGTTCAGCTGCTCCAGAGCATGGGATTGAATCACTGGGGAGGGCCAGACCTGTGCAGTGATCTTTTATAGTACACTGCACACACAGGCTTTGCAAAACTTTGTTTTTGTTTTTATTTTAACCCAGAAGGCACAAATAAACGTATACTAATTGTTAAGTTAAATCTTATTCTAAAATCATCACATACAATAATCTATTCGTTATTATTCTTTTTTTTTTTTTTTTTTTGGTACCAGAGATCAAACTTGCAACCTCATGCTTGCCAGGCAGGCATTTACACCACTGAGCTAAACCCCCAACCTTTATTTGTTCTTTCTCTCCTATATTACCCAGTATATTTCTTAATGTTTCCTGTTTTAAATCACTGTTTTATTACTTAGGTATATCAGTCTTACTTGCATTTTATTATAGCTTTAATGATACAAGGTTTATTTATCACTTCCTGAGTTTCATAAATGTGTGTAATATTTGGCATTGTGCAAACTGGAAGCTCATAGAAGCTGTATGCATTTTTTAATCAGTAAAACATAAGTAGGTGCTATTAACAATTGCTTTGCTACTCCTGAAGCATTAGTGGAACTATATTTCTTAGTCCTTTTCTCACAGACACAATGCATACATTTTTATGAGTGACTTCCTCTAGTATATGCAGAAACACTAATGGTCTTACATTCTATTAACTTTAAATTAAAATAATCATTTTTAAAGATTATAATTGGATAATATATAAAATATAAGAAATAAATATCAAGCTTGTTTCCTTAATCCTAATTACTACAAGTACTTATTTTAAATAATTACTTTTGTTTTACATTTTGAATGTGTGACCTTAATCACTACTAAAACATTGCTTCAGGGTGGACAGTTCTTCAAGGACACACATTTATGTGTGACACTCTATTCCGATGTTAGCCTTCTGTATTCTAATTCAGTCTACTAGAATTTTAAACTTTTGTGTTCTGTGTTTGGAGACATGGTAAAGTTACTGGGGTAGAAAAGCCTATTAAGTCAGTTCAGTTCTCAGAATTTTTTTGTAATCCTGATACTCTTAATTATTTTTGTTTTGGAAAAATGAAGAATTGACTAATTTTTATGCATTCTGACATTTTTGAATGTCTGTGATATATTTCTTATCAGGGAACTAGATATTGTAACAAAACATAGTAATTATATTTTATAAATGGCATAGTGGCTGTTTATGTGAGGCACTCTGAAATATACATAGGCAGCAATGTAGGTACAATCAAGTAACTACTCTAGATTTTGACTTCATAAAGTTGTTTAAATTATAACTGAAATTATTTTTTAATGTTAAAATATTTTCCTTTTTTAGTACATCATTATGAGATTTTAGTTAAAAAGTCAGTAAGAATTTAACCTTTAAAGCTGGATGCCATAAATATAAGCTTTTGTTAAAGGAAAAAATTCTGACCTGTTGCAAAAGAGATTTTTTTTTCTGGAGAGTGAAAGATAGAGGATAGTGAATTGGCTCTTATAAATTAAGCAGGATAAGTTTAGAGTGGTCGCTACAAAATTTAAAGTGAAAAATTAAAATATGTATATCTAAATGTTAATATGGGGCAAAACATATTCATAAGTAACCAATTTCCTTTAAATATCGGCTATGTTTTGCAGTGATATCAGATTGCAAAATTTGGGACTACGTTGTCTTTTGTTCTTGTCTAGACGAATAGCTGCTCTTTGATATTTTCAAGTAGGTAGTGTATTTTTTTTTTTGTCTTTTTTTGAGACAGGGTCTCACTGTGCAGTTCAGGCTGGCCTTGAGTTCACTTTGTAGCTCAGGCTGATCTCGAACTTGCAACGATCCTCCTGTCTCAGCCACCTAAGTGCTGGGATTACAGGCGTGAGCCACCACGCCTGGCGTGTATTGTTAACTTTAACAGAACTTCAGTTATGATACTAGTTTCTCATTTCCCATTTGCGTAGCTGAACCCTCTTACAAAATATAGAGAAAATTACTTAACAGATTCATTTATATTTTGTGTGACATTATTAAAAGATTACTAACATTACTAACCACTGCTTAGTAGAAAACATTAGAAAATTTAGTTCCTATTCTTAAAATGTCTTATTCTGGCCATAAAATAAGATACAGGCAAAACATGGACAAATGATAGGATGCACATATATGTAAAGGAATGTAGAAGAGTAACTTTGGATTCTAGCAATCCCAGGTCATTTTTTAGATGCTAAAAATGAGATAGTTTAGTGGGAAAGATATGAGATGGTTGATCATCACCAGATTGTCTTTTAGTCTAACAAACTTTAACCACTTCCTTCTTTTTTAAAAAATTTTATTTAAGGGGGGGAGCAAAACAGAAAAAAAGGGTAGAAACAATACATAATTTCAAAAAAATAAACAGTAATAAATCACCATATAGTTGTTCAAGTTACAAAATTAAAGCATACAAAGTGGATATTCAAACAGTGAGGCTGCAAACAGTTCTGTTCACTGATGCAACAAAAACTTAGCAACATGGTTCTCAGTCCTACACACTTAAAGATACATGCAGTTATATCCTTTAGAGCACTTTTTTTCCTCCTTTTGTTTTTTAAGTCCATTATCTGTTTAGTTATATCATGCTTCAGGTTGCTCAGTCCCTTACTGATCTGTTTTGTTATTTACTTTTTTTCTTATTTATTGTTATTTTTATTGTTATTCTATTTATTTATTTTATTTTGAAGGTAGTAAAATAGAGCAGAACAAGACAGGACAAAGCCAATTGAGGCAGTGCAGTGAAATTGGTACAGAACCTCACAGCAGGTTACCCGGATAACAGCAGTAGGTACAATAGTGTATCTGGTTTTCTTCACAATAGTTGTTCCTTCAATCAGGTAGAGCAATATCGAAGGAAATACTGAAATCATAAAAAGCAGAATATTGAATACAACAATACCATTGATCAGAACAGAGCAAAACAGAGATAAAAATATTTGCCTTTAAAGAGATGGCAGAAGAAAATCCCCCTTATTTGCTATATTACATATAGTCAGACTCGCAAGACATGCTCAGATCTCTGGCTCTCACTTGCTAGCAAGGGCTGGGGATGGAGATGAGATGGATGTTTGATTCTTAGCCTGCGCCCTGGTAGGCTCATAGCCGCCCAGCAGAGTGGTGAGCTGGCTGCCTGTTTTCCCAGTGCCCTGAGTTCCAACATGGCCCAGATTTCAGGGAACGCTGATATGGTTCTCGCCCTGGGGCAGCTGCAGTTTGGGAGGCCACAGCCACTTACTAGAGTGGCATGCTGGCTGCCCATTTTCCTGGCGCCCCAAGTTCCAACATGGCGCAGATCTCAGGAAATGCTGATATTAACCACTTATTTCTGTGTATAAAATGAAGTAAGAGTTGAATTGATGTTACACAAATTTGAAAATTTTCAAAATCTCCTGTAAGTTTGGAGATTTAAAAAAAAATCTATAACATTGGTATACAACTCTCAGTGTTTATAATTGAAATTTTTTTAAAGCTACTATGACATTGGTATACAACTGTCAGTATTTATAATTGAAAATACATACTTATGTCTCTACTCATCAGAAACTTTAAAATGAAACTTGTTAGTAATAGCATATCTATTCTTTTTTTTTTTTAGCAGTACTGGGGATTGAACTCAAAACCACCTGCTTGCAAGGCAGGCACTTATGCCACTGAGCTAAATCCCCAGCCCTTGCATATCTATTCTTTAGAATAAAATTTCTCCAAGATATTATCAATTTCTTGTTATCTAATTTTCTTTTGTGATTATTTTTAAAGAAAATGCAAGTGGAACTGGTTATTTATTAGTTTAATGTTTATTTTTAAAGGCATAATCAGTTTGTAGCTTTTAAAAAATTTTTCCCATTGAATACTAGTTATAGACTCACTAGCAGTTAATCTACATTCAAGTAAAAATGACAAATAATAAAATCTGAAATAATTAAACTTCTATTTTATATAACTAAATTTGGCTCCTTTTGTGGGTGCAGAAATTATTTAAATAAAATTCTAGGACATCCAGTTTACATGAGAGTTTGAAGACTCTAGTGAGAGAATCTAACTTTTCTTAAAACATATTCTTTTGAGTGTGAAGAGTTTAGGATCTTGCATTAGAAAGCTTACTTTGAAATCTTTTTTACATGTGAACCAGAAATAAAGACAGACCCTCACCTCTAGTTTTGAGTCAACAAAAAAGTGTTGCGAAGATACCCCTGCTTTATGTAGGAGCCCTACAAGGCGGAAAAGTCTTATAGCTTGCCCATGGTCATAGTCCTAAGGGTTTGGTGGCCACCTTTTCTGTATTCAACTGACAACTAAATGTCTCGCTTTCTGTATCTTTGTTTTCTTTTTTCCAAAATGAGCCTTCATCTCTTTCATTCTTTTCTTTTTCTTTCTTCCTTTTTCCTTTCTTTCTGTTTTGGTTTTTGACAGGTTTACTTTACAATTTACAAATTAGTTTCCTCAACCATGTGAAATTCATGTAAAAAATTTAAAATTATATTGTAGAAAATCAAATCATGTCCCATGCAAAAGTGCTAGCATATTTCCTTACAAGGGGAATTCTTCTGGTCATGGGCGTCTATGCTTCATCTTCCTCCTTGCTTACCTGTCTGGGTTTCCACCGCTGGGGTTGCCACCAGTTAGCAGTGTTACCTTTTCCTTGTCTACTTCTCCAGTTTCTGTTTTCATAGTGCCTGTGTAAGAAAGCTCATGTGATGCTCTCTTCTCTGCCAGTGTATAGTATTCCATTTCTTGAGAGAAGTCTGGCAGCTGTACTTATCAGTTTGATATTATAGAATGACTCAGAATATTAAAAGGCAAGGAAAATTATTTGACATTGAAAACGTTTTGAGGAGATGAATTAGAATGGTTGATAATGGGGAAAAGTTGGGTTAATAAGTAAATTTTAAAATTTTTTCTAGATTCTGAGCAACTGGAAAAATTTAACTTTGAATTTCATTACTGCTGTGTTTTGTGATGCAAGAGGAACTTGGTTTCCTTAACTACAAGTACCTGTAGCACTAGTTAATAACAACACCAATAATTAAGGCTAATCTGCTACTAATGTGAAGTAAGTTGTATGCTACTTGCTGTGCATGTGTAACCTCTGATCTTCACAGTAGTGCTGTTGGGTATTTACTAGCATCATTCTCAATTTGCAAAAGTTAAGACATAAAGAATAAATTTAAATTATTTCCTAATGTCACATAAATTGAAAGTGATCTAATTCAAACACACCTGACTTCGAAGCCTATTTTCTTACTCTACTGGGTGTCCATCCATCCTGTATTCATCCTACACAGGGCAAACTGAAAAGTATCCAAGCCAAAAATGTGGAGGTGTTATACCAAGAACTTGAAGATAGAAGCCAGAGGAAAAATGGTGAAGAAAGATTAAGAGAAAGAAGGGACATACAGATGTTCCTATAGATTTCTATTTGTAGATAATAGAATTTGATTTGTAAAGAGACATTAATTATAGTTATTTGTTTTTTAAGATAATGAAACCCAACAAAACCAGAATAAAGCTAATCAAAATAAAGCAGCGAAATTGGTGCAGAACTTGGAAGCAGGATAACAGGAAAACAACTACCACCACCATAGTATATCTTATTATTTTCACAGTAGTTGTCTGTTACATCAGGCATAGCAAAGTCAAGCCAAGACAAAACAGAATAAAACCTATCAAAACAGAACATTAAATAAAGCAAAACAATTGGAACAAAACAAAACAATATTGTACTTCAAAAGCAAGATGGAAGGAAACCTGCATACTGTCATCCTTCCAACAGATACTAAGACTGCCAGCCCCAGGCCTGCAAAGTCAGCCAAACAATACAAGCATTCGGTTGCTTTTTGTACCACAGCTGCTAACAGCTCAATCTGTCCTCCATACCAGCTGATTGCTTATGGGACTGGGGGACAGTTCTTGATTCTCAGCCATGTGGTAGGCTCATGGGAGGTGCTGTCTGACTTCTTTTACTGGGCCCTACATGGCTTGTGCAGCTTACCAGAAAGACTGGTTTCTTGGTGGGTTCCTCCCAGTCCCAGCGTGGCCAATTCTCAGGGGGCACTAACTTACAGTTATTTTAATAAGGATTCATAGATTCTTGGTGTTTTTATTTGTATACCAAATGTATGTATATGTATTTGTGTAAATACAGGTATATGTATTTGTGTAAATAATTGATCATTATAATCCAGCATACAGATACTATTTGAATGTCATCAAAACTGTTTCTATAGAAACGTACTAGTAGATTTTTAAAATACAAGTTGTTACGTTTATTGACATTAAGATTATCAGTTTGTGCTGATTTGGCAGTTCATTTGTTCAACAGATATTTATTGAACTCCTATTATGAGCCCAACATGGTGTCAAGCACAGGAGATTGATTGATCTAAATACAGATAAAGCACAATTCCCACCTTAGTAATTTTATAACCTAATATGTATGATAATCAAGTGAAGAATTATAAGGATGATAATCACACAGTATTGTGCCAAAGGTGGATTGATTGTAGAGATCACACCTAATAGTAGAGAAAGCAAGACTTAAAAAATGTCTTGAATGCAGAATCATGATTCTCAGAATTTCTGTTGGTTAATTAGTCATGAGTGTATCATTGGAAATACCAGGAGACTCTTTTTTAAATTTTAAAACCTTCATTTTCCCCTAGTGATTTAGTATTTAGCTTGCAGGAAGGCCAGGCACCAGTATTTCTAAAAAGCGATCCAGTTATTCTAATGTGCTTCCATTGTCGGGAACCACTTGGATATCATTTCAGACATCACTCTTAAAATTGTACTTTCTGACAAGAATAGTTTTTGATGTTTCTGAGAGAAGTTATTACTGGGGAAGGGAAGATTTGGGATAAATATAATTAAATCAAAATAAGGCACATACTTAAAATAAAAGTACATCCTTCTATGTTAAGATTTTACAACTTCCCTCAATAAGACTAATCACTCTGGACTAATAATGAAATTATTACAATGTCCCTTATATCTTATTTAAAAACAGTAAGTGTTCAAAATGGTTCCCATGGGATTAATCTTAGAGTCTTGCATATAAATATTAATACTAGTATAAATTATACACTATAGACATGAATAGACATGATCTAAATTTGAGAAATGAGAATGGTAAATGATTGACATGTTTTTCATGAGTTAGTGACTAGATGAGAGCAAGAGAGTGACAGAGGGGAGATTTATAGATAAGAATGGCTGAGAAGAGATTGTGACTTATCAGTGAATGTGGGATTCTAATTACTCTTATTTTGTTATAAGGTGAACCACACATTGTTTCATGTTTTAACAAATCCTCTTCCTTGAAGAGGAAAAGGTTGTCATTCTTTTCCTGTTTTTCAAAGTAGAAGGTTTAGAGTTCATCAGCTTACATGTAAATCATTGTTCAACTTAGTGTACAGGAAACACAAATAAGATTTCCTATACACTATCTAAAACATTTAGATAATAAGATATTAAGCTGCAAGACATGTTTAGTGTCTAGTTCCCTTTTATTTCACTTAGCTTGATTGTTATTGTTGAGGAAACTAGGATCCATACTGAGGAAGTCAACTTTCCCAAGAACAATGTCTAGTTAAGGATAGAATGGAACTATATCTAAGGCTTTTGATACCTAAGTGCCGTTTCCACAGAAACACACTATATTACTCTTTATCTTTCAGAGCTGTGTTCTTACAACTTGAATTTTCTAGTATAGCTTTCTTTTATTTTTATATTGTAATTTATCTCCTGAAGGTCAAGTAACCTGGTTTGGTTATGAAAGTCCTCGTAGCTTCTGGGACTATATCAGAGTGGCTTGCCGGAAAGTTTCACAGAATTGTATCTGCAGCATTGAAAATATGGAAAATGTCAGTTCCTCTAGAGCTAAGGTAAGACATTGGTAATATGCAGTGTGTGTAATCTAACTGTGACTAGTTTTGACCTAAACAGAAAAGCTTGGAACTCTGCACTTAATGTTTATTTTCTTTCTTTGTTGAGATTAAGCACCTGACTAATTTTAACATCTCTTAGAGACTTTTCTCTTTTTTTCTCTCTGTTTTTTCATTTCATGTAGTTATTTTAGAATGCTCTTAGTTGGGTGTGGTGGCACACACCTGTAATCCCAGCACTTGGGAGGCTGAGACAAGAGGATTGTGGAAAGTTCAAGGCCAGCCTCGGCTACAAAGCCAGACCCTGTCTCAGAAAAACAAAACAAAACAAAAGGACAAAAAAAAAAATGCTCTTGAGTCTTTACTGTTGCGTTTTGAACTACAAATTTCATTTTAGGAAGCTCAAAGTAGTTTTTGTTTTGGTTTATTGAATTATCTAAGCCAGTGATGCTCCATGTATACAAAAGTCAAATTTACTTAGAATGCCTATTAATGGTGCAGTAAACACTGACTTTATTAAAACTCAACTCTTTAGTATGTTTCTTTATAACATCCTAAGTGACAAAATGGAAAACATGCATAAAACATTTTGGTAGCATATTAAAATTTGTGTTTGTCTCAAGCAAGACATTAATGTGATTCTCTGAATTATATACTGAACTAGATAGCTTTTTTTTCATGTAATACTAGTCTTACTAGGAAGAAACTCACAAATTATAATCTGTTAGGCTTAAGCATTTGGCAGACATTTTCTTGGGGAAAAAAAGGAAATAAGCTTTCTTCTTGAAGAAGTTACTTGAAGAAATAGGCGGCAGCGCGAATCCCTGCCAAATTTAAAGCTTTAAGGAAAAACTCAACTTTTTTCTTACCAACTCATGCTTGATAACTTGATGAATCTTGACAAAATTTTTCTGGTAATGTCGATTTCATATTAACAAGTATATTTTTAATTATTTAATGAAATTATTAACACTTGGTAGACCTGCATAATTTTATTTTCCAAGTGAGCAGTTCATACAATCACAAAATCATGCATGGATAAAAGATTAATTTGTAGTGCAAGATAGACTGATAGACTTAATGCAATATGATATTAAAAGATCATTGATTTGGTTGCATATTCCATTTTATAATTAACTTTTAAGAAATTATCTCTGGCTGAGTTTTGGTGTAGAGTCAGGGAAGAGCATCCAAAATATCTGAAAACCTACTGAAAGCTTCCCTTTCCTGCTGTGTGTATTAGATAAGATTTTCTTCATATAGTTCAACTAAAACCACACATTATAACTGATGGAATGCAGAAGCCGGTATCTCGTTCTGTTTTATTATGCCAGACATTAAGGAAATTTGAAAAAAAAGTAAAACACAGACACTCTGCTCACTTTTTGTTTTAAAAAAGTCATTTTTTTGTAAAAAAAAAATATTTAATGTTAATGTGTAATGGGTTGCTTTCTAAGTTGCCCAACATTTAAAAATTTTCTAGTCTTGTAATATAGTGAATATTGATAGGTATTACCTGTATAGAAAGTCTTTTAAGGTGCTCAATAATTGTTTTTAGTTAATTAAAAAAGTTTGAGCTAAGCTATATCAGCTTCAGCTTAGGGATTTTATTTATGCTATTAGGTTGCCATAAATAGAAAATAAAGAGTAGAAATAGATATTTACAGTTCAAAGATAAAGACAGTTCAATTCATTGTTAGAATTATAAAACTATAATTCCATCTTAGATGAGTTTGTATAAATTTCTCCTTCATGTTTCCCTTATGGTTTAAGAATCTTGATTTTTTTGGGGGGTTTAAGATTAGAAGACTACTTGTGATTTGGATGAATCAAATCTATAAAAATAAACATTTATGGTACATAAGTTTTTGTATTTTCAGATATAAAGTAGGAAACAAAAAAATGGACATGTGCATGCACCAAGTGCATCTTCAACAGAGGAAAGATTTACTTAAGGAACTAGTGTGTCCCCAACCTCCAGGTGACTGAAGAGCTAATAAAATCAGAGATGCAGCATTTGGACCTGAATGGACCAAAGAAGCACAAACCCTATGAGGCTCTTGGGACCAGTTCCAGCACAGCAAGATGCCCCCCAGCAGGGTTAATGTTTACCTTTAAAAATCTTGTGTTGAGCATTAAAACACCACAGAAAAATCATGTTCAAATCCTGCATTTATAACTTTCTTTGCTCAAGCCTCAAACAGATTCCAGTTAGTAAAGAAAGAGGTCTTTGATTTGCCTGGTTGTGCTGAGAGAAGTGTAAGGGCAAGATCTACTCAATCACAATGCTAAGTTTCAAGACAGAAGGATCAAACAAATACGTAAGATGACAGATTTATTTCACCTAGAACTGCAGTCTCAAATGACTACTAATATGTGTTGCACTTTGCCTGTGTTGACACATTTGAAAAATTTATCAGAGCTAAAGCACCAAACTTGCTTGATAAATAACATACAACTCTGTACTTGGGGCCAAAATAGCTTTACTTTTTAATCCTATATAAGGGGCCAGATTTAGTCTGATTATACTTTTAGAGTTAAACATACAACACTTTAAACAATGGAAGATATAGATGCACTTTGGAATAGTTATGGAGTAATGACCAATTTGGTATAAAAACATTTAAAAATTGGATTTTTTTTTTAGTGTTGTGGGTCAAACCCAGGACCTCATGCATGCTAAGTAAGAGCTCTGTCAGTGAGCTACAGCCCCACCCCATTCATTAAATTTAGGAGAGCTGAATCTGAATTGTCCATGTCCCGATACCACTGTGCCACTATACAATATTCATACAGTATTGTAGAAACTTGTCACTATGGGAGTTCTGGTACTTAATCTCCTAGTTTAAAATAAAAAGCACACCATTCTATTTCTTTGCCTGACCTGTGGCAAGTTGAGCCTATTTCCCAAGATCTAAATATAACTGGACAATAGAATACAATACAATGTTTAAACTGAAGATTATGTCTACAATCTTTAAATCTCAGGTTATATTTACAGTATTTATTTCTATAATATGTAATGATTCTGAAACATGAAATTTTTGAGGCATAAACTTACATAGGTTTCAGAATAGATTCACAACCATTAGAAAACTGACTTCAAAAAGCACCAATTTATTTTACTCTTCTGAGACTTTATTCAGTGGGATTTTCCTCATCTGTTCTCATGCTAATTATTTATACTTACATGTAATATAATTATTATGTGGTCATATGGTCTCTGATAAAAACTACTCATAATTGACAGTTACTACTGTTACTGTATTTGCATATATTTGCACTGTTTTCTTAATATTGTACCTGGTTTCAAATTCAAGAACACTCTCTCTCTCTCTTTCTCTCTCTCTGAGACACACACACACATTTCAAAGTATGCACCGTGTTCTTGAGTTCTTCTTGCCTTCTAGCATACTTTTTGTATGTTTTCATTCCTTTCATTTTTAAGAGTGCTTGTTTTTAGGTAAGTTTGGCTTTCCTAGTTTGTGGTTGTTTGTAATATACATTTCTTTTATTATTTAATTGACATTAGCAGAATAGTTTCTGAAGAGGAGTTATTAGCCATTCATTTACCCATGCATCCCTCCATTCAGTAAACCAAGCACCTAAACCAAGTCAGATTTGAATGTTGTCCTTATGACTTATATCTCATGACATATATCCTAGTCCTACTTTTCCTACAGTTATTTTGTTCTGTTTTTTGTCTTATTGCTTACTTTGTGCCTTGTTCAGTAGCTGGCCTTGTCACTTCTTGGTCTCAGAGACAGGTTAGCCACTGACAGAGTCAGAGGTAGAGGGATATTGATTACATATGCACCAGATTTATCAGCTACTAAAACTTTACAATAAGCTAGCATTGAGAGGGGACCATTTCAATCATTGTTTTCTATTATTTACTTACAAATCAGTTTTTCCTCGCTTAATAACTACTTGATGTTTCCTAGACCCAGTTCTTTTTGTGTTGGAAAATGTCTAAAAATTTTTTGAGAAGTTTAAAAATAATTTCCCAGGTAGAAACTAGAGTCTTACTCTTCCCATTGTTTTTATCCATGTATAATGCTGGCTTCAGATGAACCTTCCTAATACATTTTTATTATTATATCACTTTTCTGTTCTTAGCACCAGTAGTTTCAATACTTAGTTAGCTACTAGCAAGTTACTTATTGCCTTCTGTTTTATCCATTTCTTCAGGGTTTTTTTTTGTTTGTTTGTTTGTTTGTTTGCAGAACTGGGGATCGAACTCACGAACTCGCACTTGCCAGGCAGGTGCTTATGCCACTGAGCTAAATCCCCAGCGTTATCCATTTCTTTACAAGTATATATTGAATGCCTGTTACAAGACTTACAATTGTTATACTGGGGATATAATGGCAGGTGAAAAATATGGCAAAGAGCAAATGCTGTGTACATTACAATACACAGACATTTACACACACCTACTATAATCTCAGAATTTGTGAAAAGAAACCAAAGAAAAGCTTAAAAAATGATAGGAGTCATAGTAGAGGGCACATTTTTCTAAAGAGTGGTTAGAGAAGGGCTCTGAGGAAATAACATTTGATTCAAGACTTGAATTACAGAAAAAAATGTGCTGTGCAATTATTGGGCAGAGTAAATGAGATAATGAATAAAATATAGTTATGATTAAGAGTTTGGAAGTTATTCTCAGTGCCATGGGGGATTTTGAGATTTTTTTTCTTATTTAGAACAGTAGAGTAATAAAATTTACACTTTTAGAAGCTTCACCCAGTGCCATATGGAACATGCACAAAGTAAGGGTTGGAAGCAAAGAATTTAGTGAAAAGGATATAATTGGAATCTAAAACAGAGATGCTTCTGGAAGTAAGGAAATAATGTTTCTGGTTCTAGTGACAGCAAAATAGCTTGTATCAGAGGAATTGTTCTGTAAGAGTGATTGTAAATGTCGAATGAAATATGCAAAGCTACAAATTTAAGGCATAAGAGAAGAACCAAGCCATGAGACCTTGAATAGCCACTCTCCTGAGTGAAAGATTACATGAGCTGAATCCCACATTCATATTGGCTTGACCCTAGGTCCCCTATGTTTACATCATAGGTATGGAGGTTAAGCACAGAGTGATGGAGGTGAGTGTTGGTTGTTTTTTATTTCACTGGGCTACCGAAATGTAAGTTGGAACATGGAACTGCCAATGAAATCAGGCTTTAGAGGAAAGAGCTCCAGTCAAACAGGTCTGAAAAGGTGCATGCACTTTTACCAAGCAAGCTGAAACCAGCAAGTAAAATGTAAAACAGCTAACTGAAGATTTCAGAGTCTTGTTCTGGGATGATAAAGGTCAGAGTATAATGACAAACAGCATGTAGGCTCCTGTCAATATTCCAGGCTTTCACTGGAGACCCCAGAAAGGTTTCACTTGGAATAAAATAATTCAGAAGATCATCCCTAAAAGTGCCTTAGAAATCATGCCCTAAATGATTCAAGACATTTCTCTAGTACTTTGTATGCCTGCCACAAGAAAATAAATTTACTCTGGTGAGAGGTAGTATCAAAATCTAATAACACTTTTTAAACACTCCAAACTCATCAGGTATATTAAAGAAGATCAAATGACTGAAACCAAGAAAAATAAAAAGGCCAATTGAAACAGACCTATGAGTGGTAAAGACTGTACACTTTGAAGTAATTAAATTAAAAACAAATAAATATGAACACTATTAGAAAACTGGAATTTTTAAAAAGAGTTCATTGCAAGAGGCGAATTCTTATCAAACACTTATACAAAAGAAGACTTATGCAAAAATCCATTCATTTCAGTAAATTTCAGAGGATTAGAATCATGTAAAGTATGTTCTCTATAACTACAGTGAAATTAAGCCAGAATTAATAGGAAAAATAATGAGAAAATATTTTTATTAGTGAAATTGGAAAGAACTTCTAAACTCACGTATGAAAAAGGAAATTATAAAGTGAAGATATATTTGAAAAGTATGGATAATAAAATGCAGCACATAAGTTGTACTTAGAGGAAAATACACTTTTTTGTGTGTTTTTATAAAAGAGTAGAGGCTGGAAATCAGTGAAAAATGTCACTTAAAAAAATGTCACATGAAAAGGAGGACATCTATATATCTTGATACCTGCTAATGATATTACAACTAATAGCCTTGCCTTGTGAGCTCATTTTTTTCATTGAGTTATCTTTTTATCACAGATTTTAAAGACATTTTTTGTATTTTATGAATGAGAGTCTTTGATTAGATACATTTATCATGCAAATATCTTTTATCCACACTATATTTGTCTTTTCACTCTCTGACATAATAATTCATCCCCTAAAAGAAGAAGGTGGAGTGTATGGATGTTAATGCAATTAGATTGGTCAGGGTTATGAGAAAATGAGATCCTCTCTTCAAATTGTCTCATTAGGATACATAGTGAATTCAAGGATAGCTGGAACCACACAACAAGACCCTGTCTCAAAAAGAGGAAGAAAGAAAAGTATTGTATTCTTTCTTTTTTCTTCATGTAGTAAACTACAGATAGTATTGTTAACCTAACATACAATTTTTGGGAGGATTAACTATATTAATGTATATAAAGCTCTTAACACAGGACCCATCACATACTGTGTTCTTAAGAAGTATTGACTAGCTTTAGTATTGTTTTTAAAAACCTTTATTGATTCACCATTAATTCTTTAATGTAGCTCCAGCTTTTCTACTTCTTGATTCCAACAACCTTTATGTCTGCTTATCTTATGTTCTAGTAAAAGTTCTTTTGTTGAAAAGAAATAATTGGCACATTTTCTTAATAGAGAATTCCATGCACATCAAGGACAGGAAACCAAGTGCAGCTAGTTCTAAGTGGATTAAAATTAATAAATTAGGAAGCAGGAATTTCCCATCTTTCTTATCAACAACAATACAATCTCCTGTGCCTAATTTTCTCAAGGTAGAAGCTTTCCTTGCTTCTGTATTGGTGACATTGTGACCTTTTGATGCAAGATGTCACTACTAGTTTCTGTGTTTTTAGAGGAAATTTAAAGAGAGAATCGTGAGCTACTGGCCAGCTCGTGGCTTGCCTCTTCCTTCCTCTGTTCCAGGCAGCCACAGCTTATTTTAAGTTCTCTTAGGCTTACTCAGAAGGAACAATGGTCTGAGCACAGGGAAAGACGAAAGACAATGTGGAGCTTGTAGGCCAACTGACTGACCTGTCAACTACATCTGTGTTACTCATTCTCTTTCCAGCAATACTGCTGCTTTCAGCCTGACTGGTTTTATCATTGCATAGACTGACTCCTTTTTGATCTCTGTACGTAACAGTTTGGCAGATTCACTAGACTTGTAGACATTTTCATGGGTTATTTCCCCTTACTGGTCCTTGGCTATCATACATATTGGTTAGTATCACCTTTGTTCCCCACTGCCACTGAGGGGCTTCAAGTCTCTATTCAGTCTTCATGAATTTTCTAGAAATTTGTGACAGTATTGAGTAAAAATGCAGATGAATGAATATTAAAATTATCTCTATAAATGTGATCTTATTTCATTCTAAATAGTGTGTCAGAAATATTTAGAAGTATTTTAAAAAGACCAATTGATCTTAACTATTGAGAGATACTAATTTTTTCAGTACAGTGAAATTGTATGTAGGTAACAGTTTGTTTCTGTGATTCTGGCTCCATATGCTAACTTTCCAGGATTTCAGTCTATTTTGTGTTTTGGTACTCATTGAATTCATGCTAGGCAAGTGCCTCTCCCCCTGAACCAAATGAAAAGTTTTTACTTTTTTAAGTTTAAATATTTGGTAATAGTTTTTAGAATTCTCAGGAGGCTCCAAATTCAGAAGCTTATGACTTGGGTACACAGTTCATCTGCAGTTTGGAAGTTCACTGTTAGTTGGGTAAAAGCTTCTGGAAGGATAGGATAGGAGATCTTCTTAAGTGGTGTTAGAGTGATTAGTGTTGGGAGATGATCCTCTTCCTCATGTTTTATAAGGAGACATTATAAATTAAAATGCTGACCTTAGGGTTGAAGTAGTTTTATCTTATGATTATATTACATGATTCAAAAGAAGTCTGTAATATAACTCAGTGTTAACATTTTGCCCTATGAAAGGATAGAAAGTTAATTTGATATGCTGTACCCTACACCTTCTAAGAAACAAAATACACACTCTGATTATTCAAAATTTGCCACTTTTGTCTACTTGAATATTTTTGTTAGTCTTTATTAAATGTATATTTCTTTTTTATTTAAGAGAAAAAACACAGGAAACAAAAACAGCAAAACAGACCACAACAAACCCAAAACAATAACAATATAGGCTTCAAAACAAGATGAGGGGAATTTAATAATGGTTGCTATTAAATGTGTTATTTATAATGAATTTTTATCTATATGTTAAAGTGCCTTTGTTTTCAGTGGCATAGTAGTCAAAAATATTTTTAATTTTTTTCATAATTTTTTGTTCTTTCTTTTAGGGTAGAGCCTGGATCAGAGTAGCACTCATGGAGAAACACTTATCTGAATACATTTCTACAGCTCTGAGAGACTTCAAAACAACCAGGTTTAAAAGTCTTTAATTTTCTAGCAATTTATTTAAAAGAATTATCTAAAGAATTAAAAATCATAATAGAATGCAGTTATTTAGTTTCTAAAGCCTTCAATTATTTTATTTCCTCCTTTTTTTACTGCTCGGATAAGCTCAGTATCTTCTCAGAAAAATGTAATTGTCAGCTAAAAATATATTTAGCTATGTTTATGTAAAATATACACATCATACCTGGAATATACTTTTTTGAATCATTTCAGATTCTCATTCTTTCAACAGTTGAATCTTTATTCTCTCTATAGAGTTTTCCTTGACCAACTTAAAGAATTGAAGAATGATCTGTGAAATTCTTACAGATTCTTTTCTCTTTTTGTACCACAGTTTTTCCTTCTTTGTAAAGAATATAATTAAATCATTTACTTTTTTGTTGGTGTGGTATTGGGGATGGAACCTAGAGCCTTTGTATCAAACTACATTCCGGCCATTTTTATGTTTTATTTTGAAATAGACTCTTGCTAAGTTGCCCTGGCTGGCATCTATTTACCTCTCTGGTTCATTCATGTATATGTAATTGCTTCACTATGTTTTTAAGGACGGCCTATACCAGTGATTTTTTTTTCACATTATATAGATTTAAGAGATAATATATACTGAGGCCATAAAAACCAGGACATTACTAATTCTTTATGATGATAAAATATAAGGTTCATTCAGGACAGTTATTCCTGTTTAGCTCTGTCTTATTGATCTATATTTGTTGTTGAAGAAACCACATTTCTCCATATCTACTTTTTATGCATGAAAATATTTAATAATTTCATTATCTTAGACACGTACTCTCTGATGCCATAACTACAAGCCATAAAATTCCAAATTATTTCTTCAGTTGCTGTATCACATTTCAGGTAGCCACATGTCAATGAGATATATATATATATATATATTTATATATATTATATATATCCATATATAAATATGAATGCATTAAAGAGATAAATAGATGTCAGCCTGGGCAACTTAGCAAGAGTCTATTTCAAAATAAAACATAAAAAAGGGCCGGGATGTAGCTCAGTGAAAAGGCACTAGGTTCCATCCCCAATACCACACCAACAAAAAAGTAAATGGTTCAGTTATATTCTTTACAAACAAAGAAATGAGGAAAAACATTTTGTTCTTCATAGAAAGGTCTATGGGCAGCACTGCTTGTAAACTATCATATTTATTTCTATCTTATTAGTCATTTCTGAAAAAGAAGACTAAACAGTGACAACTATAAACCAGTTTTAATAGAGAAGATTAAGTTCTAAGAATTAGTATTTTTGCAGTCTAGTATTTTCATGCCCTGATACTTTTTAACATTCTAGATTTTGAGAAAATCTAGGCAGAGTTATTATGACATAGTCTTTTAGCTAACTAGCTGGTACAAATTATAGTATTTTAATTAGATGCCTCTATCTTGTAGGTAATAAAATAGCAAACTTAATTTGCAAGATGCAAGAAAAATCATGATTATAAATTTGTTCAGAATAGAAATATTTTTCACTAAAATTTGCATAACTCATATATATGTATATATAGATTACATAATTTTCTAACAGAATGATGCTTATGGTATTTCTAAAGATGGGTACATTTTTGCATTTGTTATTTCTAGCTAAATGAGTTTAACTGTAAAAAATACATAGAGGATACCAAAGTTTTAAAAATAGTAGATTGTAATAATGGATTCTAGTAGGTGTAACCTAAAAATCCTAAATTAATGAAATCAAAACTAAGTTCAATTATCTCTTATTATACCTTTTCTAAACTGAAATTAAAGTGTTAATAATCTGTATAAGTTTTAACCTGTTTTCTTAGTTGAAATTATTGGGTGGGATAGAATAATTCTTGAATAGATTGTTTTTAGAATAAGTTATTTACATATTTAAGGCAAAATGTTTGTTGCCTTGCTTATAGGTGTAAGCCATGCTTTTTGATAAAAAGGAAATGATTCAGCTTTTAAAAGCCTATTAAATAAAAATATTCTTGTAATAATATGTAAATATACTCTAAACAGAAATGGTCTTAGGACATATGTGCAGATACACATAGACACACATACACACACATTTATATGAATAATAGTGTTTACATGAGAGCATAATGGGTTTGTAATTCCCAAGAATAGAATTAGGTAGAGGGTTATTTCAGGATTCTCATGGTAAAAATTAAAATGTTAGAAAATAAGAATTTGCCTTTTACTAGTTATACTCTTTTACTGAAATAACCAAAGAAACTTTCAATTATAAATAAATTTGAGTACAAGTCACTAAGCAAATATATTTGAAAGATTAAATTTGTGAAATATAAGCAAAGTATTGGAAACTGTAATTATACCTTACCTTTTATACGGGTGCTTCCTGAGACAGATGCTTCTAATGAGATGAAAAGTTGTCTCTAATGCTTTAGGAATGTTGAGAGTATCTAAGTCAACTGGATTTCTTCATGTTCTGTCTGACTTGACAAAGAGTAATGATATTCTTTAAAATAGTTACACAAGTATTTATTGCCAGTAAAGGAGAAAGAGCTACATGAGCTAAGGCAGTCAACTTTGAAGACAATAAGTAATGTAAGTCCAAGGATAAGTCTGGGAGGAGGGAGAGGAGGTAGAGTAGAAATGCGTTTTCTTAGAGTATATGACAAGCAGCAAGGATTAAAGGGATTATGCGATATTTTTGCTGAGGTAGAAAATGTCCTAGAGAGCAACTGAAGAAAAAAAAAAAGCTATGTTGAAGAGTTTCATAGTTAAGAGATTGGATATTATTGAGAAGTAGATTACTAGAGTTGGGAAGTTGGAAGAGTGAAGATATTAGAATCTAAATTTTAAAAAGAAAGAAAAAGTAAGTGGAGAATTGCTTTGGTTTGTTCCTGTGGAGATCTGCAAATGAGACTAAAGTAAGAATTGGGTTAATTTGCTCAAAGTTCTAATTTCTCTACACCACAGAGTGAAAAATAATTAGAATTAGAAAAGTTAAACTAAAACATTATAAGCATAATATTAGAAACAATATTGAAAATATTTGGTAAGAATTTGAAGTAACAGATAAGGAAAATATAAAGATAAAATTAGTTTTATGGAATTCCATGTATTAGTTTACAGTTATGACACAGAATTAATTTATAAAGACAGAGTTGCATTCTGAAGAAATGTTAACTTCCACAGTACTTTAAATGAAAGTGAAGTATGAAATAAAACTTTATAAATTACTGAGCTTTGTAAATTAGCTGAGCTGAAATAAAACTTTATAAATTACTGAGCTTTGTAAATTAGCTGAGCTGAAATATGATACGAGTTGGTAAACACTTTTCTTAATTTTAGAATAGTAAATACACTAGTATGTAATAAGTTATCAAAATCTTTAAAGAGTCAAAAGTTTTGGAATGTGAATATGCTTAAAGATTTTACATTAATGTAATCCTCTTATCCAAGGATTTGCTTTCCACAGTTTCAGTTACCCACTATCTGAAAATACTGGATGAAAAATTTTGAAAAGTAAATAAGTTTTCAGTAACTTTCATTATGGTCTGTTTGTAATAATTGCTTATTTATTTTTAATAATAATATTTTATTGTTAATCTCGTACTGTCTATAAGTTAACCTTTATGTATAGGAAAATACAGAGTATATACATTTGTTTCTTGGCTTATCATGGGGGTTATGTCCCAATAAACCTGTGATGACTTGAAAATGTTGTAAGTCATAAATACATTTAATATATCTAACCTACTTTGGTCATAGCTTAGTTTAGCTTACCTTAACATTCTTAGAACACTAGCCTTTCCTTGGGCAAAATCTCTTAACACAAAGTGTTTTACAGTAGTAGTCATGTGACTGCATGACCGACAAGGAACTGCAGGTCACTGCTGCTGCCTGGCATCACACAGGAGTGTTGTGCTGCATGTGGCTAGCCCGGAACTCGAGACGTGATGTACAGTGTCTGCTGGATCCATGTTGCTTTCTCAGCATCGTTACATACAAAAGATTTATAAGTTTAACAAATCCTTCCTAAGAGCCTGTCTGTATAAAGCTTGCAATTACTCATTTTCATGTATCTGCTGAGGGTCTTGGAACATATTCCTCATGGATAACAGAAGGCTACTGTGTTCATATGAAGAAAATAAACATTATTTAAAGTTGTGGTTAATAGTCTGTTGTCTCACAGCCTATTCAAAAACCTCAAATGGATTAGATTTACATGTAAGATGCTTAGAAGACAACATAGATGTAAATCTTTGTTTTGATTGGGAAATAGTTTCCTATGATGGCAAATGTACAAAGAACAAAAGAAAAATAGATAAATTGGACATAATTAAAATTTAAAACTTTGTGCTTCAAAGGACACCAACAAGAAAGGAAATGGGTGACACACAGAATGAGAGAAAATTTTGGGAAACCACATATCTTATATCTAGAAGGTATCTAGACTATGTATAAAGAACTTTGCAACTAATTAATAAAAAGACAGCCTATTTAAAAGAATCTCAATAAGCATTTTTCCAACAAAGGCTTTCAAATGACTAATAAACACCAAAATGAATTCCAACATTTAGCCTTCAAGGAAACACAAATCAAAGCCACAGTGAAATGTTGTATATCCTCTAAGCTATCCATACCCAAAAGATATAATAACAAATGTTGATAAGGATTTGGAAACATTGGACCTCTCACACACTGCTGGTGGGAGTGGAGCTGGGGGTGAGTTGCTGTAGCTACTTTGAAAAACACTTTGACAGTTCCTCTGAAAGTTAAGCACTGACTTACACTTAGGTATAGATGTCTATATGTCTCTTTGTGTATATATGTATCTCCAAGAGAATTGGAAACATATTTACAAAAAATATGGTGGAGCACACCCACAATCCCAGCACTCAAGAGGCTGAGGCAAGAGGATTGCCACAAGCTCAAGGCCAGCCTAAACTATGTGATAAAACACTCTCTCGAAGAAGCAAATATATGTCTGTTTGCAACAGCATCACTCAGAATGGCCCCAAAGAGGGAACAATCCCAATTTCCTGATTAATGAATAAATAAAATATAGTATATTCATTTAATGGAATGTTATTCAGCCATAAATTAATGGAGTACTGATACATGTTTACCATAGATGAATCCTAAAAACATCCCAAATCAAAGGAGTCAGTCACAAAAGATCACATACATAGTATAAAAATTTCACTTATTCTACATTATAAAATATCCAAAATAAACAAGTCCACAGAGACATAAATAAAGTGAACAGTTTTGTAGCCTGGGACTGAGAGAGCAGTTGGAGGGAGACGAGGAGTGAGTGCTGATGCGGCACAGCTTCCTTCTGAGATGATGAAGGGTGTTAAACTTGACTGAGGTGATGACACGCGCTCTGCAGGCAGTAGATGCCACTGAATGGTACTTTGAATGCAGTTTAAATCTACAAGTTGTATGGTTTGTGCACTAAGCTGCTTTAAATATGTTGAGGCTTTTTGAAGTTTTATGTGGATTATCAAAAGAAGTAATACAGGTTTATAACTGAGGGTGGAAAAATAAATTACACTATTGTACAAAGAAGACATAAGATCTCAGTAGACTGTCTGTAGAAGAGTTCACTTTTAAACACTTACTGTCTTCTTGCCAAGAAAAGTGTTTGACTTATTAGGGCTCTGAAACTTCTTTTAGTAAGCCTCACTTCAAAACTTGTTTTAAAATTTGTGCCCAAGCAATAATTTCACATATTCCTGGAAACAAGAAAAAGCTTCAGGATATATTTAGCATTTTCTACAGTTAAAAGTAAGAATAATCTTCCAGCTCTTCCATGTAGATATGGGATCTAAGAGTAGTAATTATTCTAACTGTGCTTTTTAAATTGCTATTTAAAGAGAACTGGGAATTTCCACTGTTAGTACAAAGACTTCCTTTACTATTTTGTTCTCTGTTATTTTGCTTAGTTTTCCTCTGTCATCATTCCTTGCCTGTGGCCCAATGATAATTTTCTTTCTCCTTCCTAGGAATACCCCGTATCCTTGCAGAAAGCGAAGTTTCTGTGCAAGTTTTCTTTTAAAGTAAAATAGTATCCAAATAATTAACTATAGCAAGTTGCTTTCTATAGTTTCTATTAGTGACCTAATTAATAGTGCAGTTTTCAAGAGGAAATACACATGAATATTCAGGCTGGCTTCATGTCTTACCAGAAGACTCACAGTTTTTAAATGATGAAAACATATTTCATGAAATGATATGGTCTCACATTCTAGCATTATTTTCTCATTTAATGTTTAGTATTTAAATGGACATAAATTGTATATATTTCTTGTGTACCACATACTGTTTTGAAGTATGTACACATTATGGAAAGGCTAATAGAGCTAACATGTGTAGTGCCTCCCACACTGATGTTTATGGTGAGAACATATGAAGTCTCTCAGCAGTTTTCAAGAATACAATATATTAAGTATAGCCACTCTCTTGTACAGTTGATGTCTTAAACTTAGTAAATGTTATCCTCTTTTACTGACATTTCCTCAAAATCTTCCTGTTCCCCAGCTCCTGGTAATCACCATTCTATTCTCTACTTCTATGAGTTCAATGTTTCTAGATTTCACATATAAATGAAAGCACAGCATTATTTTTAGAATCAGATATCAAGATTATGTAATGCTTATATCATATTGAAGTTAAGATGGATCCTGGAGCTTTCAGGGTATTCCTTTTACTTCTAGGGAATAAAGTAAGTATTCACAGTGGAAGACAAACATTAAGACAAATGGAAGTTGAAAGATATTTCTTATCTATTTTATTAAATCTTCCAAGAAGAGTTTTGTTTACCTAAAATGATAAATTCCCACTTAATATCTGTTCTGAGATATATTTAATAGATATCTTTGTTTATATTGGATACTGGATTTTAAATTTCATTTTCAATACTATCTATAATTATTTTCATTATATAGAAAATACAAAGAATTCAAAAAAATCTAGGGGTGAATAATCAAGTTTATTATTGAAAATAAAATTAACTACTTTTTAAATCTGACATATTTTCTTTTAATCTTTTTAATGAACACATTCTTGAAATAATTACATTGCTATTTCTTTCATTATACATCCTGTTTTTAAATTTCATTTCACATTATAATAGCAAGCATGTTCTTGTGTAACACTTCCACAAACATTGTAGTGGGCATTCAGTATGGACCATAATGTACTTCCTTTTCCAGTTGCACGTGTGACTGTATGGTTCCTCACTGTGACTAGTAAGCCTGCAAAATGTGTGAAATTCTGTGCTGTGGTGGCTCAAACCTGTAATCCCAGCACTCGAGAGGCAGGAGGGTAGCCGTGAGTTTGAGGCCAGCTTGGACTACATAGTGAGTTCAAGACTAGCCTGAACTACATGATGAGACCCTATCTCAAAATAATAATAATGATGATTATGGTGATGGTGTGCTCAAAGGTTTTTACCTCTGTTGAACCATTTCCCCACATAAATCTCACTAACAGCATCATAATATGATGTGCTTTAAAGTTTTTGGCACACATTTTCAAATAGCTGTCAAAAATTATACTATTATTTTTAAGTTGTACCAAAAGTTTGAGAATATCTGTTTTACAGCTCAAACATGTAAGTTTTCATGTTATTATAAAAGTCTTATATAACTTTCCCAATTGTTTAAAAATCAACTCCAGAAAATAAATATTTTGATATGTATCATCCAATAAAGATTATTTCATAAGATTATTCATGTTTTCTTAGATGCGTGTGTATGGAGTATTTAATTGTTAGCTGAATGAGTCATAAATTTTTCTTGAGAAATCTATAATAATTTATGTATAGGCCAAAGTGAAAGCATTTTTGTTCACAGTGAGAGGAGGCTATACTATCTCACTTCAGGTCAGACAGACCTAGGTTTGAATCCTCACTCAGTCTTGACCAGCAGGATGATTAAACTAGTAAATTATTTTTCTTTTTTTTTTTTTTATCGGTACCAGGGATTGAACTCACGACCACGTGCTTGCAAGGCAGGCACTTATGCCACTGAGCTAAAGCCCCAGCCCTTATTTTTCTTCTTTAAGCCTCAGATTTTTTTCATATACAAAATAGCAATAATGCAAATTTAATGTGGTTCTAGGCTTTAAATTTGGTAATTCATTAAGTTAGAAATATTTAATGAATTTATTTTACAAAGTAAGTATGTATACCAAGAATTTGGTTACAGAATGTAAAATCAATGACAGCATGATGTAATGAAGTAATTTTGTAATGTTGCATAAAATAAAAATCCACAATGATTTTCAGGTTCAAATTCATAAACATCAACTGGCAGTTTAGCACATACCAATCCTGCCTGTTAGCTCTGTTTTTCCATTCCCCAATAATGAATATATACTGTTTCCTTTCTCAGTACATCTCTTGATTACCCCCTCCCATTCCTTTGCCTCATATTCCAGTTAGAAAGTTGAACCCATCATAAATAAATGAGTTGTACCAGTCCCCCAACACATGTCCATCATATTCTCTATTTCCTCTGATGGACCATCTCTCGTATCAGAGACCACATGGCATGTGGAAAACCAAACATGAATAATCACCTATCTCTTTCCTCATCCTCATCCTCAGTATGCCCACTGGATCATTCCTGCCAATCTGGAACACATACTGGTAATGCTTATCTTAAACAGAAAATATCCCCCTGTGTACCTCACATATTACTGCTAATTCCCTTATTCTGATTGATTATTTAACTTTTAAAAAGTGCTCATACACAGTTTGCATTTCTTCATTAAAATTTTTAAAATTTTTATTTGTTCGTCTTTACAGTATACAGTAATTGCATTCATTGTAGGAAATTGGTAGATGTACCTCAATTCTTTTTTCCCCCTTCCCCTCTACCCTCTTTTTTCGCCAGCACCATATTAATTTGTCTATCTTACAAATCCTTGTAAAGTTATCATATATACAGATTAACAACCAGACTAATAGACCAAAAATAAGTAAATCACCTAAGACAATTATACTAAACTTGGGTACATACTCAGATACATTTTCATGCTGGATTATAAGAACTTTTTTCTCTAGCTTCTATTATCTGTCTTTTATTTTGTACTTTATATAACTTTCTCATATAAGAGAGACCATGTGATATTTAAGCTACATTTGACCTACATTTAACACTATGAGCTCACAATGTATTAGTTTTCTTACAGATGGTTTGTTTATCCTTCTTAATGGTAGAGTATTACTCCATTGTGTATAAATACCACATTTTCTGTATCTTTTTATGGACATATAAGTTGCTTCCAAGATCTGGCTATTGTCAGTTGTGCTGCTATAAGCATAAGTATGCATGTATCACTGTTGTATGCCTCTCCTGGGAAGATATCCAGAAGGTGAATAACTGGGTCAAATGGAACGTTTTTTTTTTTAGTTTCTTGAAAAATCTTTATATTGATTTCCATAATGGTGGTAGCAGTTTACACTCCAACAATGAAGATTTCCTTTTCCCCACAACCTCACCAGCATTTGTTATTAGTTGAATTCTTGATAATAACCATTCTTTCTGGAGTGTTACGAAATCTCAGTGTTGTTTTAATTTTCATTTCTTGAATGGCCAGTAATGTTGACCATTTTTACATGTATTGTAGACCACTTTTACTTCTTCATCAGAGAAGTGTTTATTCATGTTAGACGCTCATTTTTAATTGGATCTTTAAATTAGAGGGGATCTATTTTTTTTTTACTTCTTTATATTCTGGATCAATATTAATCCTTTTGTCTGAAGAACAGCTGTTAAAAATGTTTCCCCATTCCATAGATTTTTCTCTTCACTCTGTTGATGGTTTCATTTGCTGTGTAGAAGCTTTCTAAGTCGATGTGATCCTGTTTGTTGATTCCTGGTATTATTTCCTGTGCAACTGGGGGTTCTTTTTCTGTTCAGAAAGCCTTTCCCTACACCTCTCTTCAAGTGTTTCACCTATTTTGTCTTTTAGCAGATTAAGTTTCTGTTCTAGTGTTTAGATATTTGATCCATTTTGATTTTAGTTTACTACATGGTGAGAGATATGGGCCTAGTTTTAATCTTTGACATGTGGAAAACCAATTTTTCCATTTATTAAAGAAACTATCTTCAAGTGAAAAAGAAAATTGTACCCCAAAAATTGTACTTTTAAAAACTTTGTTCTTTTAAACCTGCCTAGCTCTGTAACTTTTTCATGGCTTTATAATTACTTTCTTGACCCCTGTAAGCATGAAAGCATAACCAAACATACAGAATGCCTGTTGTACCATTGTACCAAGCTTCATAAATCATTAATCTACCCTTTTATCCAGTGATCTCACCTTCCTAGCTAATCAAAAGAGCTGCCAGGATGTTCTGTCTTGCCTTTATACCTTCTGCTTATACATCATATAAAAGCCCTAGACCACCAGAGATTGGCACCTTATATTCTGGGAATAATTCCTGTGTATGCCTGTCAACATAAGTAAATCTGCCTCCAAATCCTGGGTGTCATTTCAGAGTTTCTGTTTGCTGTTGCAAAAGAATTTGGCCTTTCTGTCAGAGATAGCTGAGTGTTCCTGGAGTTGTTTCTACATCCTTTGTTCTGTTCCATTGATACACATCTGTTGTTTGCCCATATCATGCTATTTTTATTGCTGTAGCTTTATAATGTAACTTGAAGTATGCTATCCTAAGTACTTTTCTCTTTGCTGGGACAAAATACCCAACACTCAAAGTTAAAGAATGAAAGGTTTATTTAGCTCACAGTTTATGGAGGTTTCAGTTCATAATCAGCTGGCTCCAAGGCAGAATGGCATGGCACAGAGGCAGCAGTTTAAGGTGGCAGAAGACAGCAAAATCAACAATAGCAAAAGGGGGAAAAGCCTCTTTTCCTCCCTAATAAGCAGGCTACCTACCCCATCCAGGGTGGGTGTAGCACTCACATTCCTCTTGCACAGAATGAGAATGCTTACCAAAGGAGGACTCTTGCTGAGCTGCTCAAACTTCTCAACCCCTTGTTAACTTGGAAACCAGACACATTTCTTTAACTTGGTCTCCAGATACAAAGACATACTTATTCTTATCATTTCATGACTTGAAAATTATAACACAGGTTTAGCAACCCTCACATTAGAACCATAACGTTAAACCCCAGCCCCCAAAGACTCATGCACATCCCTTTATGCACAAGACATTTAATCTATCTGCAAGAGTCGCCACAGTCATAACAGTTTCAGCATTGCTGAAAAGTCCAAGTTTAAGTTTCCTCCGAGATGTAAGGCAATCCCCTGTACAAATGAAAAGTTAAACACTTCCAACATTCAGTGGCACAACATAAACATTTTCATTCCAAAAGTTACAAATGGGGATACAAAGGATTGAACCAAAGCAAGTCTAAAATCCAGCAGGGTTCTGAAGTGAAATTTAGAAATAAAAAATAAATATAAATAAAATAAAATGAAATAAAATCCAGCAGGGCAAACATTAAGTCCTGTAGTTCCATGTGTACCAGCTAAGACAACCTGTGTGAAGCTATGAGCTACAAAGAGCTTGAGTGGCTCTATCTCTATGGCACTTACAGTAGTTATAGCCCCTATGCCTTCTCTTGGGCTGGATTTACCCCGTCCTTTGAGGTTTTCTCAGACAACCCATGCTTTTCAAAATATTTGAAGTCTCCATTGCACCTTTGGCTTCACACTCACAGCTTTGCACATTGCCCTCAGTGGCACACTGTCTGACCTTCCAGGCCTTCTGAAACTGAGATAAAACTGCCTTAAACCTATAACTCTTGCATTCTGCACTTAAAACTAGTACCATGTAGATTCTGCCAAGGTCTGCTGCCACCTGGAGCAGTAGCCAGGCTTTCTTCTGTCTTAGCTACAGGAGTTGAGTGCCAATTCTGAGAACAAATTTTCTGTGCTGATGCTATTACAGCTCATAAAAGTTGTTTACAGCTCCTAGAAGGTGTTTAAAGCTCTTAGAAGCTGTTTACAGCTCCTAATAAGCATTGTAGCAGACTGAGACTGCCAAAGTGAGTGGCACCCAAGATTTGCAGGCAAGTGTATAGCTTTATTCATGCTGGTGAGTTTGGCAAGGATCAAGAGCCAAGCTCCAAGTCTCAAGGAAAAGGATTTTTATGAGATTTACCACCAAACAGGAGGTAGAAGAACAGAGTGTTCACCATTAGTTGATTGGACAGAAAGTTACACTGAATTGCATCTGCTTTGCATACAGCAGAAACAGGGACAAGAGGTTACATCATTCCAGGGCAAGCAGAAACTTAACAGAGAACAAAGCACTTACTAAAGAGTAGGAAGAAAGGCGCTGAAGGACTGGGCTTCTGTCTGGGAGCAAGTGTTTTCCTACTTTACTGCCATTCTGAAACATGGTGCTTTGCAGCTTTCTCCTCAGAGCAAAGTCTTTCACTTGGGCAGTTTTGAGGATGCAAAGGGTGGACATTTGCTGTTTCTAGTGATGCCCTCAGTCCATCTTTTCTATTTTCCTGTTCCTTCTCAGAAATGGAGAGTTCTTCTGCTCTGTCTTTGCAGTTCACAGCTTTATTGCAGCTACCTTTCTGACCACAACATTTTAAATTCTTTCTGGGTTCTTTGCTCTTGATTCTCAACGTAGATCTAGCTAAAAGCCCTCAATAATAGCCATGCCATGCCTCACCATTCAACCGTCTTGAAATTTCCTCTGCCATATTAATTAGTCCAGCACCCTTAATCTCAGTCCCAGGCAGTTTCTGGGCACGAGCAAAATGCAGATAAACTTTTTGCCAAGCCATAACACACATCATCTGGAGTTCAATAGCCAATGCAGTCCTTCCTAGCAGAAGCCTCCTGAGCCTGGACTTTACCAGCAGGCTTTCTATCAACTTTCTGGTCTTCTGAGCTATGACCAGAACTTTCCATATAGAATAGACTAAGGCATTCCAGTGCTACTCATTCAGGTGACATTTCTGAAACTTTCCAAACTCTTCCCATAAGCCATTCTCAAAGGTTCTTGAACCACAAGGTCAGGTATACTCACAGCAATGAACCCCCTCCTCTGGTGGCAAATTCTATCTTAGTTACTTTTTTTGGTATTTTGATTGAGATTGCATTAAATCTGTGTAACAGTTTCAGAAGTATGATCATTTTGACTGTATTGGTTTTGCCTATCTAGGAATGGGAAATATCTTTCCATTTTTGATATCTTCAATCTCTTTTTTTCAGAGTACTATTGTCTTCATTGTAGAGGTCTTTCACTTTCTTTGTTAGATTTATTCCTAAGTATCTTGTTTTTCTTGGTGTTATTATAAGAAAAGTATTGTTAAAAAAAGTATTGTTCCCTAATTTTTTCTCTCTGAGTTTTTAATTGATGTAGAAAAATTCTATTGATTTTATTTTAAAAATTTATTTATATCTTTTTGAGACAGGGTCTCACTATGCAGTTCAGGCTTGCCTTGAATTCACTTTGTAGCCCAGGTTGCCCTCAAACTCACAATGATTCTCCTGCCTCAGCTTCCTAAGTGTTGGAATTACAGGCAAGTGCCACCATGCCCAGCTGCTATTGATTTTAGCATGTTGACTTTATTTTCTACTATGCTGTTGAACTTGGTTATTAATTCTAGGAGTCTTTTGGTAGCATTTTTGGGGATCTTGTATGTATGAGATCATATTGTCTGCAAATAACAATTTAACTTCTTCCTTTCCTATCCATATCCCTTTTATCTCTGTCTCTTTTTCTGACTGCTGTAATGTTTTGAGAACTCTATCAGACAGAAATAGTGATAGCAAATATCCATGTCTCATTCTTGATTTTACAGAGAAAGCTTTCAGCGTCCCTCCTTTAGTACGATGTTGGCCATTGGTTTTTCATAGCTGGCTTTTGTCAGATTAAGATAAAGACCCCTATTCCTATTTTCTTTAGGATTTTTATGATGAATTTTGAATTTTTCAAGTGATTTTTCTGCATCTATTGAGATGCCCATGTGATTTTTGTCCTTCTGTTTATGTGCCATGTTACATTTATTGATTTAAGTATGTTGAACAAACCTTGCACCACTAAAATGAAAGCTACTTGGTCATAAAGTAAGATCTTTTTAATGATTTGATGCATTCTATTTGCAGTGCAAATCAAAGGTTTTTTATTGATACTAATTTAAAGAGAGTGGTGTGTACTCCTTTTTTTAGTTTTGGTTCTTACCTGGTTTGGGAATCAGAGTAATGCTTGCTTCCAGGAATGACTCTGGGAGTACAGCTTCCCTTTCAATTTCATTAGAGTTTGAGGATTGTTGGTGTCAGGTATTCTCTAAAATTCTTGAAGAACTTAGCAGTGAATCCATTGGGACATAGGCTTTTCTTAGTTGGTAATTTTTGTTCTTCAGTTTCACTGGCTAATACTGGATTATGGAGGGGTTTTTTATCTGCTTGATTTAACTTTGGTAGCTCATAAATGTCTAGGAATTTATCCAAATCTTGTGAAGTTTCCATTTTATTAGAATACAGCTTCTCAAAGTGGCTACCAGTAATCTTTTGGCTTTTGACAGAATCGTCGTGATTTCACCTTCTTAATTTCTAATTGCATGTGTTTGGGTCTTTCCTTAGTGTTTACTTTAGGAAGTTGAGTGTGCAGGTATTTGATGCATATATGTTTATAACTGTTAACTCTTCTATTGGATCATTGCCTTAACCAATATATAGTGATCTTTCTTGTCTCTTCATAGAAGTCTTAACTTGAAACCCACCATCTGAAATTAGAATAGCAACTCTTGCTTTTTTCCTGGAATATTGTTTTCCATCCTTTGATTTTTTTTAATTAAATAAGTTACTCATACACTGCACATTGTTGGATTTTCTTTCTTGATCCATTCTGCCAGTCAGTGTCTTTTGATTGGGGATTTGAATGCATTCACACTAAGAATTATTACTGCAAGATATTAAATTGTTTCTTAGTTACTTTTCTCATTGACAAGATCAAGTAACCAACACCTAAAGTTAAAGGAGGAAAGTTATTTCTTCTCACAGTTTGTAGATGTTTCAGTCCATAGTTGGCTGATTCTGAGGCAGGATGGCAGGATAGAGGGACATTCCAGATGAGAAATAGTCCATGCCAAGCAGGTAAGAGCCAGCAAAGTAGCAAGCAGCAGCAGGCAGAAACAGTCACCACCTTCTTTCCCTTTACACTCCATCATGGCTTCAAGTTTATTGACTGGTGCTAAACACTTGTAGGGGAGTACCCTTAATTCCAGCATCACATGCCTTAACCCAGCCACCATTGAAACTCCCACCTAGGACTGTATGAGACTTTGGGGAATCGTAGTACAAGCCATGACACTGTCATTACATTATTTTCAATTTGCTGATTTCCATTTTCCCCTTTTTGCTTAGTGCATTCATTCTTTTTGACTTATTGTCATTGTTAGCTTTACTATTTATTTGTTATGTTGCTAGTTAGGTGATCATAAGTTTCTTGACATGTTCCTTGTCATAGAAATACTTTATTTCTCCATCAGTTTTAAAGAACAGTTTTGCAAGGTACCTAAATCCAGGCAGAAATTCATGATCTTTTAGATTTGAAACACTTTAAGCCCTCCTGACCGTTAACTTTAGTGTAAAGAAGTCTCCTGTAATTCTAATTGGTTTAAATGTATATGTGACTTCTTGCCTTTCTCTAACAGCTTCTAAGATTTTGCGCCTGGGAAAGACTTGTGGTACTTTGAGTGTACCGTGGTGTGGAATGGTTCACCTTTGGTCACAGTTGTTTAGAGTTGTATATGCCTCACTTATCTGTATGTTTATTTATTTTCCTGTATTTGGGGAGTTTTCCACCATTTATTTCTGTGAACACATTTTATATGCCATTTGTGTTGTCTTCTGATGTTTCACTTATTCCAATTCTTATGTTGCTCTTTGCATCATCTAGCACATGTTGGATCCATTTTTTATGTTCTCTTTGTTTCAAGGTGTCTTTGTGTAGTTAACTTTTGAAGGCATCATTGTCTTCTAGTTCTGAAATTCTGTCCTCATGTTCAGTTCTGCTGTCCATAACTTCAGGATGATTTTTGTCTTCTGAATTTCTGTTTGAAATATTTTCATGGATTATAATTTTTTGTTAAACTGTTCACTCATGTTTTGAATCATTTTGTTTAGTTGATCAAGTTTTTTATTGGTGTCTTCTGAAAGCTTCTGCATCTTTTTGGTTATTCCACTATCTGTTCAGTTATGTCTTGTCTAATCCTGATGAGTACCTCTCCAAGCTGTTTTCTAACCTCTTCTTTTATCCTTTTGACAAATTCCTTTTTGTATTATTTTGTTCCTCAAATGCCCCCAGATTGACTTCAGAGAAGCGGGGCATTTGAGAAGGAATTTCACTGCCCTGTCTTTTCATATTTCTATTGTTTTTGTTTTGTGCTGGGGTTTGTGGATGCATATAGTGTAAAGACTTTATTCCTATTATACAGATCTCTTCAGCTTATCAGGACATGGCCAAGATCCCCAATCTCCTAAATTAATATATGGCAAAGGCTTAAATAAATGAGACAAGTGGTAGGATTTTAGGGCTCCAGAAGGATCAAAATCCTCTAGCAGAGTTCAAGACTCTGGAGGCTGAAACAAGATATGGGCTGGGTGGCCCATATTTATTTAGTTTTCAAATAAGGACAGGGTTAGAGTGGAAAACACAGGAAACTGAGCAGGACCTTGGGAGTGGTTCAAGGACTTTTCCAAGTAACAGACTATGTTAATTTAGGAGAACTATCATGTGTAAATTTAAGAGAAGTATTTTATGTTAATTTAGGATAACTATGTTAGGAGAAAGTTTCCAGGTTGACTTTTACTACAGAAGTGAAATGCCTGTCACTACAGTCTTTATTTAGTTAATCAGAGTTGAGGCCAGGTGTCCTCAGCTGTGCCCTTAATCTTGCCCTTGGGGCATCTCTTTATTCTCCGGTCCACCATACCACAACCCTGCACATATGTTTAGTTTCCAGCTTTAACAGTTCCCAATGTCAGCTGATTTTCAGTGATGTACATTGACTATGGCTAATTCTAATCCTTTGCATGAGCACAACAATCCAACCACCTTGATATATTCAGGAGTGGAGAATGCAGTGTAGTTATCCCAGCAACAGAGTTCTCTGGGAATGTACTCTAGGGTTGTTAATGTCCCAAAATGTTGGCTTACAGAGAAATAGCAACAATTATGCCACCCTGTGAATGGCAAGTGAATCAGCTACAGTAGTGTTATCTAAGATGAATTAGATATTAGCAAAGCAACCAATTATGTACACCCTTAATCCTAGAGACACCTGCAATTACAGTAATACCTTAGTTCACAAATGTTTCTGTTCATAAACAATTCATTTTGCAAACAGAAGAGTTCAGCAAAATTTTGCTTGTGTTTGCTAACTTTGCATTGGGTGATGAACAAGACCACGACCATCTCTCCTGCATGAACACAAACCCAGCCATCCTCTCTACCATCATGGAATGAATTGACAGGGGTGCCGCTATGTGGCATAAACATAAGGCAACGCAGGTATTGATGGACAACTAATATGTTCTAAATGTAACAGCTGTATCTCTGTTAATGGTAGAAGAGAATTCAACAGAAATTTTGAAGAGTTAACTATCAAAAGAATAACAAAGCTTTATGGTTATACTATTAAAGATACAGATATTGTATCTAGATGGATTAGAGGAATGCAAGAGGAAAACTTTGAAGCCTTAAACTCTTTTGGTATGAGAAGGAGGACAAAGAAGTGGAACAAAGGGTCTTACTGGGCAACAGAAGGATTTTTATAGGATAAGGTAAAGATAAGAAAAAACTGGCAGGAAACAATGAAAAGAGGGAGAAAAAATAAATTATAGAAAGTAAAAATAGGAAAAATAATTAAACGGAGAAAAACTAAAAGAGAAAAAGATTTTAAAAAGGGAGAGAAAGAGGTAAGAAGCAAAGCTGAAGGATAAGAGAAAATATCCCAAGTTCCAGGAAACTAGTGGAAAAGAAAGAAGGAAAGAAAAGAAGAGAAAAAGAAAAGAAATTTCTGTGATTTCAAATGTGTGGTTTTCTTCCAGGATCTACAATTTGGGGGCAGCGTCCAATTCAAGATGAGTCTCTGCTTATGCTGGTGGATAAACAGGGCATTCAGATCCCAGATCCATGCTAGATGCAGTCACCAGCAGATAGTAGGATTAGAATAAAGGCTCCAGTTCTGTGATTCACGAACCCAGAGTGATTCACACCGAGCCTGGCTTCTGGCTGTGGAGGTGGGTCCTGAGTACTTTAGCTTAAACTCCTGTAGTGGTGTTTTGCTGGCCTGCCCATCCATCCCTCACCTAGTCACTGTGGGAGCTTAAACTAGCAGCCCTGAAATGAAGCCAACCCGTGCATGCTCTTGAGCCCCAGGTTCATTTGACCCCTCCTTGGAACAGCATCCAACCACTCTCCATAGGAAAAGACTGGCGCTTGGACTGCAGCCACTCACTCCTTGTTGCAAGACAGCATTGTTGGCCTGTTCTGGTGTTGCATTTCTCCCTGAAGCCTGTGGAGTCCCCTGTTTTCATTTTGTGTACATTCAGTCTTCTTTTCCCACAAGCCACAGTGGGAAGCTAGGTAGAAAGCGCAAATTACCCCTTTCATTTTCTGTGTTGTATTCTGCCTCTTTGATTTCTCTATGAGCTCCAGTTTTCCCATCAGATCCTTCCTGGGTCTCAGAGATCCCATCCCTTCTTTGTTTTCTTCCCCAGCTTGTTATTTTCCAGGGTCTGAACTCTGAATATTGGAGAGACTGGGTTGTTGCTGCTTCCCACTTGCCATTTGTCTGAAAATCTCCCAAATTTCTTTGGAGTCAACCTTCTGTCCCCTCTTACTCAGCTTTTGTTCCTTATTACTCCACCAAGGGTCATGTGTATTAAAAGAATACTTATGATCAACATGCTGCCCAACTTAGAGGACAGTGCTTTGTCTGTGTTGTGTACCGTCTCTGTTCCAGTATCATCTCCCAGTGTCAGCTGACCACTGCTGGTATCTTCATAAAACTGTGGCCTATAAATTACATAATATTCCCTGGCATTTCCTACTGCATCTGTTTCATCCTCCCTTGCTGTCACACTTTGTTATCATCATCTTTTCAGCTGTGCAACTTCCAAATGTCAATATTCTCTTGATTCAGTCTCACAATGTGTGGTCCTCTCTATATTCATTTTTTTCCCTCTGTTCTCTCCTGGCTTTAAGTACCATCCATACCATCATAGCATACCTTTAAATTCCTAGTGAGATAATTCAGGTATCTTGATTTTTTCCCCCTGTAATCTTTTTTACTCCTTCTTAACAGATATTACTATCTACCTACATGATTGAATCTAAAATTTACACATGATTTCTTTTTCTCTCTCATTCTTTATCAACACACTAACAAATCTTGTCAATTCTATCTCCAAAAACTATTTTGAATTTATTTACCTTTACCTACAAGGACTGTTAATCCAGACCTTCACTGAAGAACAGTTCACTTCTAATAGCCATTCATCTTCAGTCAGTACTAACGATAAAAGGCATCTCATCAGTTCCCATTTGAATCAGCTGATTGCTCATTACTTTAGCCGGCAGGTTGTACTTTCACATTTTCCTGGAATCAGATTCTGGTTCTCACCGCTTTGTAGCTGTGGAATCTTGAGCAAACTGGTTAATTTAATGTGTAGTAGCAAAATTAAAGAAGATAATTCACATAAAGTAGTTATAACTACATCAGGCTCTCAGTAAATGTTCGCTATTAATACTGTATGGACTACAGACTCCTGCCTGATTAGAACTGTATGGGCTAATGTTTCAAGTTAAAGATTTATTAATACCTTTCTTAATGACTCCAGAATTAGGATCTTTTTTTCTCTTCTGTGACAAACTGTTTATTTACTTTAGATGGTTTGTCATCATCTATAATTATCTTTTTCTTGTTACTTGACTTGTTTTCATTTGCTATAAACACCATCGAGAAGAGCTTGTTCACCATTATATCTAGTGTGCCTAGCATAGTTCTTGTCATATAATAGGAATTTATCATATGTTTGTTGATGAAATATTTAGTGTATCTGGCATTCTTAGCACAACCATTGGAGATTTGTATTTTAGTCAGTTTTTATTAGTTTAACTAAATATAATATTTATTTATAGTACTGTAGTCTGTTTTTGTGTGTCATAAGCTAGAATTTTCCTTTATAGCCTCTCTTTCAGTTTCTTATATGCAGATAAAATGGGGAAGAGAACAAGAATGTCATAATGAAGTTTCTTTGGCTTGTAAAATAGCTTTTTCCTATTCAAATAATATACTTTTAAAGTATAGAATAACTGACTCTCAAGGAAATTTGAAGCATGGAATTATACATTATTAGCATGATATGTATTAATGGTTCACCTGAGAGCTCATCCAAAGGATATTTGTTACTGAACTACCTGAGAGGCCTTAAAATACTCTTATGGAATGAATGCCATGCTAGTATTATAGAGACATACTTCAATTATAATTAAATTATTTGTGATTTTTAAAGTGTATTATCTTAGAGGTGTGTTATTTTAAATGTTTGTAATTAAGAATAATTTTCTAGCCAGCATATAAATAATTGGAAAGCATATACCTAAACCAAGTGTGGTGGCATATACTGGTAATCTTAGTTATTTCAGAGGCTGAGGCAGGAGGATTGCAAGTTTGAGGCCAGCATGGTCAATTTAACAAGATTCTGTCTTAAAATAAAAAAAAATCAAATAGGGGCTGTGGACTACAAGCAAACAATCCTTAAGGAGGGGGAGATGGGGAGGTGCCTCAGTATGAGTCCCTATGTTTAATCCCCAGTTCCAGGGAGTGAGGAAGGTTGGGATGATGAGGTAGGATCTTAATAAAAACTGGAATGATTTTTTTTCCAAATCACAATAATTACTTGTAATTTTTCCTTGCTTTCAAAATGCAAAACTGTACTTAATGACATCATCTAACAAATAGTTCATGGAGTTTTATGTATTTTTTTACCTTGGAACTTTCAATATTTATATGTTCATGGAATTCAGTACACTGTTTTGTTAGATTCTTCTTATAAAATATTTTCTTTAGAACAAAAAATATTTTTAACAGATAACAGGGTTTCATAGTATATTACTACAAATATTGTAGTATTATTATAACTGTATAAATATTGTAATATATTGTATTAGTTATCTCTTTATTCTTCGCTTACTTATTGTATAGTCTTAGTTATATAAACAAATGTTATTAAAATTCCAATTTTTCTATGTGATGAAAGCATTTAAATTTTATAATCTTTTGAAAATAATTATAACAAGAATCAGCCTTTCAGTAAAATCATTCATAGCTTTAAGAATAAAAATTTTTCCAAATAGTTTCTACTTCTTTAGTACTTAAAAATGAGTTAAATCTTCAGTTAAGCCATAAGAAAATTATTTTTTCAGATTACTCCAGGTGTTGTAAGTGATGTTGTTGAATATTCTGTTTGGCAACAGGAAAGTGACATAGCACCACCTAACAATACATTATCCTGCATATAAACGAAAATGCAGTGACCTCTTCCCCAAAGCCTCAACAGTTCTAGAATTTTTTAAAAATCCAAGTCTTTTCTGAAAATCAAGAAAAACTCTTTATCTGTGAACCTCTGTGGAAATAAAAAACAAGTTATATAACTAAGGTGCGGTGGCATAAGCAAATATTACCATTCCAAAAGAAAGGAATAGAGAAATAGGGAAGAATAAGACCAAAGCCAGACTGAAATTCCACAACTGCCCTATGCTGGTGAGTACAGGATTATGGTCTACATAGTTTGGGAAATAAACCAGCGTAAGTGACTCTGAATTTGCTACTCTGCACTTTACATTTATATTGCTTCACTACTAGGGAAAATTTCTGGGTACCCTAGACCCTTTAGAAAAGTCATTCTGGAAGTTATTTTTAAAAGAAATGTAAATACTTAAAATCTTTTTTTTTTTTTTTGTCATCTTTTTGAGACAGGGTCTCACTATGCAGTTCAGGCTGGCCTTCAGCTCACTTTGTAGCCCAGGCTGGTCTTGGAACGATCCTCCTGCCTCAGCCTCCCAAGTGCCAAGATTACAGGCATGCACTACCACAGCCAGCTAGCATCTTATTGTTTTAGTGTTATATTTGCCTTCTTTTATGTCTAAATACCTTCAAGACTTTAGCAATCAGTTTTTTGTACAAATGAAGTTGTACTCTTTCCATGTTATCTTGGGCTGCAAATAACTTCTCAGGATCAAATTATCTTTTTAATTTCATATGTTTTTTCATTCTTAGGAGGTTTTACGATGATGGAGCAATTGTCTTGGGTGAGGAAGCAAACATGCTGGCTGGCATGCTGCTTGGGCTCAATGCTATTGATTTCAGGTACATAGTATTTAACTAAATGAGCTAAGTTTCTATGTTATTCCTTCTCTTACTAGTTTCTCCTCATAATTTCTCAGAGTTCATAGTAAAGCAGTTGGATGTCAATGTTTGACTCATGTTGTTCCCTTCCAATCGGGTTGTTTTCTAAATGAGTTTTCTCTTAGAAAGGAGATGGTCTCAAACTGAAGGAACCGCCAGGCTTGCTCGTTAGCTTGGGTGAAATGAAAGCTTAGACCACATCTGCCTTGTATGGCCACCAGGCTCTGTGCTGCCAGCACTGAAGGAAGGTTTTGGACCTTTCAGCTACTGCTTTAAAATGAAAAGAAATGGGCTAAAAATAGATTCAAAGGACAGAAAGTTCTTGCTTCCATATGTATTGAGGAACATTCTGGCAGACTACATTGGGTGTCTTACATTGTATTATTTGTCTAGAATGTAACATATTAGTATTTGCTTTTATTAACAAGATGAATGGGTTTCAGACTAAGATAACAAGTACTAAAACTAGCCATTGTAAGTTCTTTCTAGATTTATAAGCATCTTTTTCATTTCTTTAGTTGATACTAGATTTTATGTAACATTAAAGATAAAAGGTATAAGCTAGGTGTGGTGGTACATGCCTGTAATCCCAACACTCTGGGAAGCTGAGGCAGGAGGATCATAACTGGGAACCCATCTTGGGCAATTTAGAGACTGACCAAGACCCTATCAAAATAGAAAACAAAAATAAAAAGAGTTCCTGAGGTATCTCAGTGGGAAGGTGTTACACAAATAACTTAAAATAAAAATTTGTTTATAAGAAAACTATAAGAATGAATGAAAGATTATATTTTTATTGAAATAGAGGATTTGAAAATGCGAGATTATAATATTAACAAAATCAGACTTAAATGACTGACTTTAGGTCTTGAATTTAAAAATTGTCCATTTTCACTGAAGGTGTCTTTATCTAGTAAAGCAGTTTTCCAAATGTTATTTGTAACTTTTTTCTGATTTAATAAGCTAGTATTAATTTGTTTGATATTTATGATGAACTCAATAGGTAGAAAGTTTTTTTGCATCCCTGTAAGGTTGTTGACTTTTTACATGGCATGTCCTTGACTTTGTCTAAATTCTCTAAAACTTGATTTTATTTGTTGTTTTTGCTTAACAGAACAAAACACCGGGGATAAAGATGTTAACTATTGGCTTATTGTAAACCATTGACACTGTGCAATCATGTGAAAGCAAGTATTTTAAAGATATATTAGTAATGTTTCTGCAAATTAAAGAAAGCCCATATAGTGTTGTCACTTTAATTACATGCTTATTCAAGTCTGGAAAATATCAATATTAATACAGTGAAATAAGTATTTAAGCAAGCAGACTTCTGAAACAAGCTAAAAGATGATAGTTTAGTTTATTTTTTCCTTTGAAAGATCAACCTACATCTTACTTGTATGCCTCTAAGATGTTTTATGTATTTATTTATTTACTTACTTTTTTAACATTTTATTCAGCATATAAGAGATTAGTGGCTATGAGACTTAGAAGACAACATTACCAGCTCCAAAAGAAAGATGAGCATATATGAAAGGAGACTCTTTCAGCACCAACTATGAAGTTGATATTTCCCAAATTCAGACTACTACTCTTTGTTGCCTAGTGTGTGGACCTGCTTAGACTTCCAATATACATCCAGCCAGAACATGTACTTGCTACATCAGAGTTCTTCTGAGCTCCAGCACCTCCAGCCCCTGAAATGATGGAGTTCTCCTGGGGCCAGTTTATGTTCTCCTCTTACAGGAACCTGTGATCTTGTGAAGACAGGCCCAAAAGAAGCACTGAGTCAGCTTTAGCTCAGCCCAAGCTGGGCTCCTAAGCATCCCCTCAAGCAGATGAACCAGTCAGCTTATTTATTAGAACTAGAGAAATCTGAGAATTTTGCAGAAACATTATTGTATCCATACATGTAAGGAAAATCTTTCAGGTAAACTGCTTGTATCTGACCCTCTCAAAATGAATAGCTGGACATAAGAATGTTCAATGATGCATGTGACTTGTTGGAAAATACATATGTCTGCAGTACTCACATGAACAACAAAAAATGCATAATATTCTACAATCTAGTTTACATTTTTATGTGATTTAAACAATCTTTAAGTTTTTTGTTAACGTTACTCTTAATCTGATTTTTCCCTATCACATTAATTGGTTGGTTTGTGCCACTCCCACTCACCACTCTATATAAGATGGTAAACTTTACATTTTCCAAAGCCATGGGGAAGACATTACAAAACTTTAGAATATGAGCCTCACTAGTACTTGTCATCTGATCATAAGTGCTCGTAGTAAAAGGCAATCCAAAGTTTCAAAGACAGAGTTAGATCTTCAAAAGCTTAAACCTCTCTTCAATGATGGTTCCACATATAATCCTGTCTTCCAGTTCAGGTCCTTTCCTGAGGAGTGAGATGCTGTTTGTGAATGAAATCCATATATAATTATTCATTGAGCCCTGCCAGCCTCATAGTTTCCAGATTTCCTTTTGCCTGTGGCATGGCATAAACCATTTGTAGAGGTTTCAGTCCATGCTCAGCTGGCTCCAAGGAAGGGTGGCTGGCTAAGGGGCAGCCGTTTATGGTGGCTGCAAGTGACAAGAGTGAACAAGGTAAAAAGGGGGATGTTCTTTTTTTAAAGTGACATATATCTAGAAAATAGTCTTTATTCTTTTAACAATAGAAATAATAAAACTAAAGAACCTTTTTTGTATGTTCCATCATTTAAAGTTAACCAAGAGCTAGATTTCCTTTCTTGGCTCTACTAGCTCACTGCATGATCTTGGGCAAGTCACTTGATCTTTGCCTTGTTTCCATGATATGAAGGGCTGACTGGAGATAGGATTTTCAGCATCTTCATAGGTCTAAAATGCAGGCCTTTGCAACTCTTATTTTCTAATCCATCAGATCTTTCATCACCTGAGAACTTGCTTGTAAGTGTGAAAAACAAGTGGTCGTTTGAAAGTTCTCTAGTGACATCCTGAAACTCTGATAGAGACCAAGATACTATAAGACAAGATTTGAACCGATTTCTCAGCAAATTTTACTTTTGCTTCTTGATAAAATATTATGTAACAGTGTATTTGTATGATTCTTTGTCATTGGTATTGAAAGTAGAATATTTTTGAGGATATTTTTGGGAACAAGTAACAAATTGTAAACAAAAAGAAATTCCTTTGAAATGGTATGTGAACACTGTTCAGCAAAAAAAAAATAGTTTTTAACAGTTACATTTGCTGTAATGTTTATGTACTAATATGGAATGTTTACTGTCTGTTTTCTTAGCTTCTGTCTAAAGGGAGAAGGTTTGGATGGCAGCTTCCCGGCTGTAATAGACTATACTCCATATCTGAAGTTTACACAAAGGTATTTGCCACTTTGAAATGTGTTATGAAATCTCAACTCATTAATTGAATGTCCTTGGTATAGTGTTCATCTAGGTTAAGCTACTTTTTATAAAACGTTTGTTTTGGTTTTAGAAATGATTGGTATATAAGTTCCAATGGTGTTTTTGTGTTTATATAGCTATACACATTTTGCATAATTACGATCAATATATTTTTACATACAAAAACATTTGTGTTGCTGTAGCTATTATAGAACAATAATAACTGTAATTGCTCTGAAATAGTTCATTGGATTTCAAAACTGTAACTTCCTATTTAATTATTTTCCATTTTATATACATTATAAAGAATAATGAACATCATCATGCACATCAGTTTTCCCTCTGTTTCTATTATAATTTTTCAGTTGTTTTAGATAAATTAATGAATAATTTGATGATGCTTAAAAAGTGTATGTTTATAAAAGAGATGTACTAATTCATCCTACTACTAATACTGTGTGAGGCTCCAGGATTTCCCAGTCTCATTAACGTTAAATGTTAATCAAATGAACCAGGCCCAATGTGTATACCTGTAATCCCACCTACAGTACTTGGGCAGCTGAAGTAGAAAGATAATAGATTTGAGACCAAATTGCACATTTTCATGAGACTCTGTCTAAATAAAGAAAAAAAAAGGAATGGTAGTATACCCTAGTAGTAGAGCACCCATCCATTCAACCCCCAGTACCATAAGAAATGAAAGAAATAAGGAAAGGAAGGAAGGAGGAAAGGAAAGATGCTATGGATGAATCTAAGGGCTACCTGAAAAATTGATCCTCTGAATAGCATGATAATCTGTATGTACTTCTAAAGTTATAATCAGGCTGAAGGTAAGATGCTGCATGTGTATCTGTGTGAAAAGGATATATGCATGTCATTCAAGACACCACACATGTATGCAAAATGGATTTATTGAATGCCTAATGTCAGAAAGATATTTTGCTAAGTGTTAGGGATATGTAACTGTTAAAACTAGAGGGACTCAAGGAACTTCTGAAGGAGCACAACCTCTGAAGAAAACTACTATCTAATAAAAGAAGTCACTGATATTTCAGAAGTAGGAATTTGAAGATATTTTGACTGGTGGGGAAGAAGCAGGAATAGTACATTATGACACTATGATTTCTAACTTAAGTTAGAACATCTGTTGGGAAAAGGGGTGATTCTTACTAAATTTAATCTACAAAAAAATACATCAAGGTGCTTTGAAAAGCATACAGTTATACTGCTTGGAATATGTTGAATTATAGTATATTTTGAAAAGATAATTAATACTTCAAAATAATAATGATAATACTTACTGAATGTTTATTATATATCAGACATTATGCTAAGTGCTTTATTTCTGTTAATTTATTTACACCTCACAAAACAGTGAGGTAGACAACACTTCCTTTTCAGGAACACTGAAACACACAGAGATTAAATAACTTGTCAGGAGTCTCACAACTACTTGTGACAGAAATGCAAGTCTGGAATTAAAGAGTAAAATGTCATCTGGAAGTAGGAATCTAGTCATCAACTTGTAGGTAGGAAGGCTATTTCCAGTGGTTTAGAATGACTTAATTAAAACACAATACTAAAGGAGAATACTTACTTTATTCTCTTACATGGAAGAGGCTATAGTATGTATTACAGTGTTTGAAAGATACAATAATGGAAATTTGTCAGTTGGTACTCTCTGTGTTTAATAATATAATCCTATATCCTCAATTACTTAGCTACTTTTTGTCTAAAAGTTTTATACACTTATTTTTTGTGTACTAATCCAAACATATTTGTATAGTCTGTTGCTTTCATATACTGAAGAATTCCTACAAAGGATACTAAAATGAAAAGGGAAATACAACCCAATCATAAGCCAGTTAGTATTACTGTACCTGAAGTCTTTCTTACTAGAAAGACTTAAGCTATCCTAATTATCATAAATACCCAACAAACTCACAATTGAATTGCTTTTTATTTTTATAAAATTTTTAAAAACTTTATTAGGGTCCTCATTTTAAGAAACCATCAGTCTTTCTTCTTTCTCACCAAGTTAATGCTTTTAATTTATTTAGAAATACATACTTCTTGGAGAAAAATTAGAAAATACAGAAAAGTAGAAAGAATGTTAAATCACTCATTGTCCTCAAGAAACAGGTGCTGAGTAACATTTTTGTTAGATAGCTTTCCAGGCTTCTCTAGGCATTCATTTTCTTTCCTTTAATGAAAGTGTAAATATAATATACATGTATTGTTTTTCCCCTTAAAACTATGTAATGAACAACTTACCTACCTTTAACTATAAGTCTTCAACATCACTTACTAAAATGAATAGAATTCCATGAGAATAAACTTATCCAGTTATTGTTGGACTTTTAGGATATATTCAATTATTCATTGTCAGATGCACTGCTATAGTTAACATCCTTGTAATTATATATTTATTTAGAACTTTTGTTATTTCTTTAAGTTCAGTCATTAGAAATGGAATTTCTGGGATGAATGCATATATGTTATTAACCTTTTGAAATACCCTGTCAGATTTCCCTCTGGAGATACAAACCAGTTCAGTTTGTATTAGCAATATGTGAAAATGCCTTCTTCCCACTTTTTCTAGTCTTTCCAACTAAACATGAAGAATGTAGCCAACTTTATAAATGAAAAATGATGCTCTATTATTTTAATTTGTATTTGTTGAGTTATTGGTGGAGTTTAGCTTTTTAAAATGTTAAAATGTATTTTTGAAATGAAGTTTTATCCTTCTGAAATTAAACATAGAAAATATGTAAATGGAATACAGTTTATATTTGAAATCAATGTGTGTTTTAGGTTGTATACCAGTGAAAAAACAGTTACTTTCTCCGTGTTACTCGGTCATAAATTTAAGCATCTTACTAAAACTAGACCCATGCCTATCACCATGTACTAATCTAACATCAAAATAGATCAAAGATCTAACTATTAAAACAGAAACACTGTCTCTACTAGAAGAGAAGTAGATGGAAATCTTGAAGACATAAGGGTAGGCAGAGTGTTCATGAACAAAAACCAAACTACATGGAAAATACTTCTAAGAATCACTAACTGGGATCTCATCTTATTAAAAAGTTTTTGCACCTGAAAAGAAATCACCAATAGAATGAAAAGAAAATCCAGACAGGGAAAAATTTTTAGCCAACTGTTCTTCAGACAAAGGACTTCTATCTAGAACATACAAAGAATTGAAAAAACTCAGACCCCCCCCCAAATCAAAGACTCAATCCAAAATTGGGCATTGCAGATGAATACACACTTCTCAGATAAAATACAAATGGCCAATAAATATGTGAAAAAATGTTCAACATCATTGATCATTCAAGAAATATAAATTAAAGAAAGACTGGCTATCACCAAAAATCAATCAATAACAAATGCTGGTGGGCTTGAGGGGGAAAAAAAGAACCTTTCTCCTCTGTTGGTGTGAGTGTAGACTAGTACAACCATTGTGGGAATCAGTGTGGAGATTCCTCAAAAAACTAGGATTAAAAGTCCCATTTGGCCCAGCTATTGCTCTTCTGGATTATTTTCTCAGATGAATTAAAACATCATACCATAGTGATATATATGCACCCACATTTATAGAAGCACAGTTTGTAATAGCTAGATCTTGGAAACAACCCAAATGCCCATCAGCTGAGGAATTGGTAAAAAGATATGGTATTTTTTATAATGGAGTACTATGCAGCTAGGAAGAAAGATAAACTCAAGGCTTTTATAGGTAAATGGATGCAACTAGAGTCCATTCTAATAATGAAATAAACCAGACCCACGTGGGAAAGAAACAGCTCAAAAGTAAAGAACAACTGAGATGGGTGAAAGGATAAAAGAAGGAAGAGAAAAAGGAAAAAAATATATATATACACAAAAGATAGCTAAGATAATTATACTACTAGTTTCTCTTAGTTCATTAAAAAAAAGTTTGTGCTTATGTTGTTTGATCAATTATGCATAATGTGTCTTATAATGTGAGCAACTATTTTGAAGACAACATTACACAATATATTAACCATTGTCAATTTCTTATCTTGTTTTTGATATCCTGTATCTTTGTTTTTATTGCTTTTTTCTCTTTAAAATAAAAATTTTTTAAATGTAAACATCTTAAGCACTTTTTCCCCTTTTTCTCACTCTTTTATTAACATCATCTACCATACTTAGTAAATACAACTGTTGCGGGCCTGGTACACAAATACACTGAACATTGTCTCTTCTCACTTCTCCCCTGTCCTCTCCCTCTGCCTGTCCCATCCCAGACCCCTTTACCATCTTTTCAGAGAACCAATTCTTTGACTCATTGACCCTTTATAGTTTTTTTTAGTCTCAGTTTCATTGATTTCCACTCTGATCTTTATAATTTTTTTCTTTGCATTAGTTTCAGGTTTGGATTATTATCTTTCTAAGGCCTTGAAATGCATCATTTGTTTTTTTAAGCCCTGTGCTCCTTCGGTTGGTCTCTTCCATTAATGGTCCCTCTTTTTTTAGGAGTTATGATAACCCAGCCCTGGAGGGAGGAGTAGGCCTGAGAAGGACGGAAATGGGGAAGGGGACACAGGAAGTGAAGGGTGAGTGGGGGCAGGGCATCAGCAAGGAAGGATGGAAGAAACATGCTGAGAGAAATAGATTTTCCACATACCACAGTGCTAAGAATAGAGTAGCAAGACAGTTTTTCCTCGAAGCACAGATCACTTCTAGTGACCCCCAAATGTGGGAATTTCTCCCCACCAGCAAGCAGGAAAGCATTTTGCAGTAGACACTAACTGAATTTTTTCTTCCATTCAGTTTAATTCTGGTGTCATTTTCCTGGAGATAGTGTTGGTCCCCTGAGATAGAACCCACTTCAGACCCTATTCATGAGTCTGGGCCTCTGGGACTTCTAGCAGACCAGCTACAAATTGGGTGACTTCCTGCAACCCATCTTTATGCTCAATTAATTTGCTAGAATGCCTGGTAGGGAAACACCTAGCTACATTTGCTGTTTGTTGTAAAGGATACAGATCAGCAGTCTGATGAAGAAATACATAAGGTAAGGTATGAAGCATGCAGGAGCGCCTGTCTTCATGGAGCTGAATTATACCGCCCCTGCCCCAGCAAGCAGATGTGTTCTCTTTCAGCTTTCTGAAGCTTCTATGTGTCCAGCTGCCCCAATCCCGTACAGCCCCTGTCTTTTTGGAGGTCTATGGAGACCCCACTGCATAGGCGTTACCTAAGCACAAGCAACCACATGGGAATGGTGTGACCTAACGCTGGCAGACTGAAATAGGACACCCCAGGAAGGCAGGTCTGCAGTTTGTTGCTGGCCTCTCCTGCATTTCTTCCTTCTAGGTATGCAGCAAGATCTCTTCTGAAGTGGGGATATTGTCAGGGAATTGCTTTTGGGGCAGCTCTAAGGCAGAAAAGCAAGGAAATATTAAGGTATATTTTTACTTTCTTTGACCCATCTTGAGAAAGACAAATTCTGAAAGGCAGTCAAAAGGAGAGAGATTGATTTTGCTGAGACCTAAAATGGCCCATCATTATAACAACAAACTCTTTCACCTTCATTGCTCTGAAACTGTTTGAAAATTGCTTTAAGAGCCAAGAATACAAGGCCAAATACTTTAACCCATTGTTCTAGTCATTTAGAAAATAACAAATGCTGCAGAGTTATAAGCCAGCAACTATGGGTGAAAGATATCTGTATCACAAACAAAATTACATAAACATGTTAACTTCCCCATCTTAAAAACTAAACCCCTTCGTCGCCCTACATTTATTTCGGTATATTTCCCTGTCCCCTCTCCTTTTATTACGAATATGTCTCCAGGGCTTGTTTTTTGTGGTTTTTCTTTTCTTTTCTTTTGGTACCAGGGATTGAATTCATAATCTTGTGTTCTCCAGGCAGGTGCCTATACCGCTGAGCTAAGTCCCCGGCCTGTTCTGTTTTTTGCCTCTTGAACTATTTAAAGTTTAAAGTTTAAACAATGGCTGATGTTTTCAAAGTCAGCAGTGATGTCTCATTGACAAATCCAAGTGGATTACTCTCTTTAGAACTCCTAATTTTCCTTCTTTTTGTTCCTTGTCGTCTCATCTCCCCAACCTCTCAATGTTGAAATGTTTCAGGGTTTGAAGAGGGATCAAATATGGCCGATTGATAGGTAGATAGAGAGCCTCTCTGAAAAAACAAGTCAGATGCTAGAATCTAACCCAAGGAGAAGACCAGACAAAAGGAGAGGAATTCTCACAACCCAGGAAGAAACTGAGGAAAAAGAAAAAGAAGAAGCGGGGATGGAGGGCTGGAGCTGGGCACACTCCGGTCACTGTACCGGGCATGTCTTAGTCAGGTGACTCACAATCCAGCTGAGGTCTGGGCCCTGCTGAGAGCGGGGATTAGTGAGCTCAAGACCCTTGGCAGGAGGAGGTGCTGCAACGGGGTGGAAACAGCGAGTCGAGCTGCATGGACTTTGGTGAGTCGTGGGGACTGGATTCCCCAGAGCGGGATGAATAGATAGACAACATTTTGGAGTTGAGCAGGACAGGCTTGAATCAACAACTGAGGTAGCATCAGTCAGTGACTCCTGGCCCAAAGTGGATGGGTGGGATCTGCTTGGGCTGGGCCATACCCCTGGTTGGGACCCAATAGCCAGGGACGAGGTTGTCCCGAAACTGTGACATCCACATGGAACACACAAACATGCTGAAGCACTCACTGGTTGACTGACATAGGGGGAGGGGCCGGCCCACAACACCCCTGCCTGCACCTCACAGATCAGCAGCGGACTGACAGGGGGTGTCACTTCCCTAGCCAGTGTGCTGCAGAAAAACTGCAAGCAATATGAAAGGCGGCTCGGAGACTGCCACCACTCACCTGTCTGAAAGAAACCAGAAACATGACAAGACAGAGAAACAGCAAAACGCCTCCAACCACCGAACCAGAGAAAGTGAGTCCAGGAGAGGCAAATGTGGAGGAGGTTGAGGGCAGCAAACATGTAACATCAGACATGGCCCCATTGGAAATAAAGAAATTCTTCCATGACCTCATTGACGAGTTTAAATCTGAAATTCTAACTCAGGTGAAGCAAGATATAAGAAGATTAATAAAAGAAATGCTGAGTAATCCTCAAGAAGACACAAATGGAAGAATGGAGGAACCCAGAGAAAGGAGAGAAGCCTCTGATGAAGAATATAAACAAAATCTAGAATACATGAAACATCCAAAGAGAATATCAGGAAATTAAAAACTCCATTGAAAGCTGGCAAAATTCCTTAACAGAAACTAGAGACAGACTTTCAAAACTTGAAGATAGATTTGCAATGTATGATCGCGAAAGGAAAGACCTCTTAAAAATAACAAGGAACCAGGAAGTAACAATACAAAGGCTAGAAGATGACAAGAGGATTTATAACCTAAGAATAAAAAATGTGAACAAAGATGCAGGGAGAAATACAAATGAAATAAAAAGGCTATTCACAGAAATAATTAAGGAAAACTTCCCAAATGTAGGAAACAGAAGTGATGTCCAGATATATGAGGCATACAGTACTCCAGCCAGCTACAACCAAAACATACCTACACCCAGACATATAATAATCGGGATCCCAGAAATCCATCACAAGAACAGAATATTAAAAGCGGTCAGAGAAAAGAAACAGATTACCTATAAAGGAAAACTCATCAAAATCACAGGAGACTTCTCAATGCAAACTATGAAATCAAGAAGAGCTTGGAGTGAAATATTCCAAGCCCTGAAAGAAAATAACCTCCAACCCAGATTGATGTACCTTGCAAAGCTGGTCTCAAAATTAATGGAGAGACAAGGTATTTCCACAACAGAGAGGAACTGAGGGAGTTTGTGACCACCAATCTAACCTACTGAAGGACATTCTAGAGAGAGAGAAGAAAATCACCAGGAGTCCAGGAACAGTGGTAGAAAGGCCTCAATGAAAGGGGCAGACAGTGAAATGAAGGAGAAAAGTAAGGACAACAAGGACAGAAAAATAGCATAGCAGAAATGAGGCAAAGAAGATTGGCTATATCGCTGTTTTGTCTTGACTGATGTTATTTGATTCTGGTATGCTTGAAAGTATCAAGTCTGAGAGTAGAGGCAACTACTCTGAAGATGACAAGATTCAATAGGATACCCATTCTGGTTTGATTATTAACTGCCTTTGAAGTCCTATAATGTCTCCAATGTTAGGTTTTTATTAATAGTGCTATGTACAGCTAAGTTTAATTATACTATGCCTGATGATACAGGTAATTTTATTGAAAATAACAAGAGACATCATAGTAACTACCATAGATCACCTAGTATTGTGGTTTTAAATGTCCTTTTCATGTTTCTCTAGGAATTTGTAATGTTGACTTGTTTTGATTTGTTTCTCCCTGTAATACAGAAAGGCTAGGCATACATGTAAAGACTTATACATGTGCAGAACTTCTAAACAGTTTACAAGAATGGATTATAATTATTGTAAAGAAAAAAAGAGAGGAAAAGAAAGTATTCTAAAGGGTATAACTACATGTATGTTTAAGTGTGTAGGATTGATAACCTTATTACTAAGTTTTTGTTGGATGGATGAACAGAACCGGTTACAGTCTCACTGTTTCAATTTCCACTTTGTAGGCTTTACTTTTGTAACTTGAACAACTACTTCTAAGAGGAAAATATGTAATTATCAACTAGTGATTTCTTACTGGTTATTATTTTTGTTTTGTTTTGTTTTGAAAATTTGCATTATTTTTACCTTTTTTCTGTTTCATTTTTTTTCTTTAAATTAAAAAAAATTTAAAAAAAGAAATATTTCAGGGATTGTTCCTGAACCATCTTCTCTGTTTACACTGACTCTTGTTTTTCATATGTAATGTGTATACAAAATTGAACTCCTAATTTCTGCAGAAAGTATTTTCCCTTTAGGTTTTTCCTGTTCTAGAAATCATAGCTCCATTGTTACTCATGGTGTAACTTTGGAGTCATCCACACATTTTCTCTTCCGTAACCCATGACATCAGTCTTCAGCAGTTCCACCTTACTATAAACCTGGAGATTGGCAGTAGTTCCCATGCCTTTTCCTTTAGCTCCTGAAGTTAACTCCAAGGTGATCTTTTTTGGAATGTAAGTCATTTTATTCAAAACCTTCCAGGAGCTTTTTTTCTGTCTACCTCAAAGTGAAAGACAGAATTCCTTGGTGACACAGACTCTGCTGCCTCTCCAAGCTCAGCTGCTGCTTTCTCCCTGGCCTTGCTGTGTCTGTAGTGTACAAGGCACACCTGTGCAGTAGGACCTTTGCAATAAGCCAAGGCCTAAGCAGGTCAGAGAGAAGAATGATAATGAGAATGGATAATTGGGCTTACACGCTCCTGGGAATCAGTGGAGCATCTCTCAAGAAGGGTAGGAAATGGTGTGAAATTGTAAACATGATCATTAACTCAGACTGTCAACGCCCATGAGGAAAGCAGCAATCATGCTTAAAACAAAAAGCACTCAAAAAGGAAACTTCACCAGTAAACACAGAAAACTTCCCAAGACCTGTCATTTTAAAAATAAGATCAGAATTCTGTGAGAATTTAGAGAACAAGACTGTGCTCCTTCAAAATTAAATATGTATATGCTGAAATTAAAGGTTTAAAAATTGGAAGAAAAAGTTAAGGAACTATCCTGGAAATTTGATTTTTAATGTCATAATAAAAATGTTATTGATGTAATTAATAATTGCAACTCTTAGGGAGAGGTATGCAGTGGAAAGTTAATAATGCTGGGCAAAAATCATTGTCTCAGTTACTTCCCTCCCTGCTGGGACAAAATACCTGACCCACAGCCAAAGACAGGGAAGAATTATTTTGGCTCTTGTTTCAATCCATTGTCAGCTGGGTCCAAGACAGGAAGGTGTGGCAGAGGGGCCCAGCAGAAAGAGAGCTGCTCATGGCACGGTGGGCTGGAGCAGAGGAGGGAGGAGCTGAGGAGAGAGATGTGCCCTTCCAGGCCACAGCCCGTGACTGCCTCCGCTTACCAGAGCCCACCTTCCAGCAGCAAGCAGCTATGTGTCCCGCACTCCAGTCACGTTCTAAACACTGGAGACTTTGGGAGCTATTTTGGATCTAAACAATAATAGTATATGATCAGTAGGAGTCACAGAGATGATTCCCAAGAAAAACGACTTTAACACTGAAAAATTAGTCTCCTAGCCAAGCATGGTGACTCATACCTGTAGTTGCAGCTCTCAAAGGATGAACTGAGAATTGCTTTAGCAATTCAGGGTCAGCCTGGACAACATGACATGATCCTCTTATGTACATATATATACATACATATAATGACTGGAACTGAAAGAGAACAGAAGTGAGATAGGAAGTTGTTATTTTTGTTATAAGTCCATACTTATGTGGAGAGAGGGCATGTAGAGATTTAGTCAATCACATGTGAAAACACTGAGATGTATTTCCTCTTTAAAGAAGATTTAAGCACGTGCCAGTTATACCAAACTAAATGTAAGTCTTTGATTTTAGAATATTCTCTTTAGTTTCTTACCAAAGTCTCGAGTTTTGGAATATAAGGTATTATTACTAGGGAAGAGTGGTATAAAATAATCACTTTAATTTTTTATTCATAAAAAGTCCTGTAAGATCTTTTTTCTTTTGTCTGTGTTTGTACACATGGTGAATATATTCATCCTGAGTAATTGGAGGGTATATGTAGTGCACCTTAATCCTATTCTCTTTCCTCTCTGTAGCCTCCCATTGCCCCCCCCATCTTCCGATCCACTTCCTGTCTCTACAAAGCCTACCTCCCTATTTCCTACCCCCTATTACTTTGCTGTTTAAATTATTTATATCTTGGTATTTTTATGTAAGAGAAACCATGTGATATTTAACCTTCAGTGTCATTTATTTTGCTTATCATTATGTCTCAAGAGTAGTACATGTTCCTACATGCAACTCAAATTTATCCTTCTTTATAGATGAGTACTACTTCATTGTGTAGCTGTACCACATTTTCTGTATCCATTCAGCCATTGATGGGCATATAAGTCACTTCCAGGATTTAGCTCTTAAGAGTTGTGCTGCTATAAACATGGGTATGCATGTTTCAATGTAGTGTGTTGCCTTTAACTTGTCCAGGAAGAAGGGTCAAATGGAATTTCTATTTTATTTTTTGAGGAGTCTCTGTAATGATTTCTGCTGTAAGCATTGAGCTTTGTCAAAAATTGTAACTGGGTGCCCTGTTTAGATTTTTTTTTATTTTAAAGAGGATAAAATCAAGGAAAATGAAACAGAATAAAACCAATCAAAATAAACTAGTATAAGTGATACAGGACTTCAAAACCTTACAAAATCAGCAATAATTACCATAATACCTTTTGTTGTTTTCAAAATAGCTGCAGTAACTTCAGACATAGTAAAAATTGAACAGAACAGAATAGAGTAGAAACAATAAAAACAAAACAATCAATGCAATAAAGGATTTCAAAATAAGCTAATAGTAAATCCAAAATGGCTACCATAATATGTCTTGCTATCTTTTAAATAGCTGCTCATGCCATTAGATTTAACATAAACAAAACAAAAGAGAATAAAACCCAACCCAAGCAAACAATGAAAATGATGTGGCTTCCAGGCAGGATCACCTCCTTGTGGGCCCTGGTTCTCTCCCCCCACAGTCCACAAATGGTGCTGACTCATGCAGAGAGGCTTGTGTGTGGCTTATTTAAATTTTTTTTTTTTAGCATATTGTGAACTTCCACAAAAATTTTATAAAACATGAATATATAAAATAGAAAATGATTAAGTATGTACTGAATAGTCATTAGTATAGGAAAAGAAAACATGAAAAAACTCATTTTTTTCCCTTCATAGTCACAACCCCTAATGGCTCCCTAGAAATAGTCACTGTTCTAACATTTCTGATAATCATTTACCTGCTTTTCTTCTAAGGATTTACTTTATCTCCTATATGTTATAGTATAGTTACATTTGTTATATAAATGGAATACTAGAGTCTGTTCTTTGGTGTTTGGCTTATTTTGCACAACATTTTTTGTAAGATTCATATGTCTTGTTCTGTGTAGCTGGTGGTAATTGTTCATTTTTATAGCATAATGTGTTACTCTGTATGACATGACATAATGACTTTCACACTGAGCTATAGCCCATCCCCTTTTTTATTTTTTATTTTGAGACAGTCTCATTAAGTCATTAAGTTGCTTGAACTGAGTTTGAATTTGGAGTTCTCCTGCCTCAGCATGGATTACAGGTATCACCACACCTGGTGTATTTATCCATTTTACTCTTACCAGATACATGGGAAAATTTCAGTTTAGAACTATAATACCACTGTGAATTTTCCTCTACATTTCCATGGGCAATCTGTATCTGTATGTGTCTGGTGAAAAGGTTTATCTATATTCAACTCCAGTAGAAAATACCATCTTACTTTGAAAAGGATTATAGTAATTTAAACTTCCATTGCTCTTGATTTTCATCAGTAGGCAGTTACAGTGAATAGAATCTCATCATGGTTTTCATTTTCCTTTTCCTGATTTTTAATAAGATAAAGGACACATCCACATCTATATCTATGTCTACATCTATATCTCAGTTTCTTTGTGGGTGAGTCATCTGCCCAAATATTTGCCCCTTTTGTACTGGGTTATCCATCTTTGTCTTACTGACTTGTAGGAGGATTTTTATATAGACCAGATATGAGTATCTGGTATTTGTGCTGCAGCCACTAGCTTGCCTTTTTACTGTATTAGGGGTGTCTCGATGAGCAAAAGTTTTAAATTAGCCCTTTCAGACCCTCATGCCTCTTCAACCACTGGCAGACAAGAGAACAAGTCCTAGGAGGGGAGCCAGCTCAGTGAGTAGCAGTTGTTCTAATGCAGGGAAGGGCGAAAGACACCGGAGCACTACTGAAGCAGGCCTTCCTTATCACTCCCCTGTACCAGTGTGTTTGTGCCTGAGACATCCAGCCACTGACCCAGCCTGTGGTGCCCCCATAGGAACCCTCCCACCAAAAGCCAAAGCCCTGAACATCCTGGGCCCTGGGCACCACAGGATTCACACGCTGGATCATGATGTTTGTGGAGTGTGAAGTCAGGGGCAGAGAACCAGAAAGGAGCAGGGGGGTCAGAGCAGGGAGCACAGCATCCTTATCCAGAACCATATTAAAGAGCACACAGAAGGAACTGCAGGGTGTTCACAGAGGGAAGGGAGTGAAACGGTGAAAGCCCTGTGACCATGTACCAGGAAGGTACAGTTTGGGCTTATGTATATGACAGGCAAAGAATCGCTAAGTGTAGACCTGGTAGCAAGTGTCAAGCAGTTGGGGAGATTGGGGGAAGGGAGTCCTGGGAATCAAACTCAGGACCTCGTGCTTGCCAGGCAGGCGCTGTGCCACTGAGCTATATCCCCGGACCCAGCAGCTACATTTATTGAAGATCATGGGAAGCTGTGCTCAGGGAAAGTTCACAAAATAAGGCATAAACAGAAAAAAGATGCTAGGGTGACAGAAAAGTAAAACTACTCCACACAGGTCATAGCACATAGAGGGAGCAACAGTGGCAACTCTGGATTAATCAGGCTTCAGGAATTTAAAGGGTGTGTACCTCACCGAAGTACCTGCCCCTGAATGTTTAGGTGTGATTCGTAGGCATGACTGGCAGGGTACTGTGTCATCTCAGGAGAAGCTCTCAACACATTTGTCCCAGAATTCACTCTGATTTTAATTATATGCATAACATGTAGTACACATTTATGAATCATAATGAGATGAGGGTGGTGACTGAGAGTCAGACTAGGATATCCAACATGCATGAGCACTTGCCTACAGCATCAATCTGGGATTTTATTTTATTTTCTACCTCTCTTAGGACAAGGGAAGAAGCAATAGCTGTAAAGTCAGAATCAAATGGATGAAAAGGAGTGATTCTCATTATTTCCTTTTTGTTTGTTTTTTCATTTTTTGAGACAGGGTCTCAGGCCAACCTTGAACTCACTATGTAGGTACAGGCAGGCTGAGATCAGTGATATAAGCAGGTGGTCTAGAGAAGGGGATCAGTCAACATAGGGTTTGGGACTCTGAATGGAGTGTGTAGGGCCAAAGTTCCAAGGACAGTCAGTGCAGGTGTTTGGACACTGCTGGACATCCTGGCGCCTGGGAAATTGCCCTGTCCTCAATATCTTTATGGCCATCATCTCTGTTTGCTGAAGGCAGCATTCATATTGAGAAGGTCTTTCTCAGATCAGACTGACAGGTATCTTTGTCCTATTCCTGGTTTTAGAGGGAAACTTTTCAGTTTTTTGTCATTTTATATGATATTGCAGTGGATTTGTCATAAATGACTTTTGTCAGATTGAGACAATGTACTTCTAAATCTATTTTCTTCAGTATTTTCTTTTACCACAAATGGATGTTGAATTATGTCAAAGACTTTTTCCACATTTTTTGAGATGATCATGTGGCTTTTGGCCTTGCTTGTATTCGTGCAGTGTATTAAATTTGTTGATTTGTATGTGTTGAACCAACCTTTTATCTCGGGAAGGAAGCCTGCTCTTCAGGATGTATGATGTTTTCCATGATCTGCCTGGTTTCAACTTGGAAAGCAGACCTAGTGTGTTTCCTGGCCTGAGCTTAAATTTCTCAGGGGATCCTAGTTTGGGCAGGTACCTTCTCCATGACTCTCTTGCAGCTGACTCCCACCCAGTCACTGTGATAGGCTGACCCCAGAAACTTGGAAGTTAAGTTGTTTTAAGTGATCTTTTCCCCATATGACTCCTGATTAACACCATCCAGTATGATGGGCACTGTCCTGGATTTCTTCTCCAACTCAGTCTGCTGCACTTTGATTGTAAACCCCAAACTGTTTCTACAGTTTACAATAAGCATAGGCTTTCTAGCAGCTTGCAATGCCAGCCTAATTTTGTTTTCATTGTTTTCCCTGGAGCTGCCAACCCTCTTCTGGCTTACCTTGTGTTAGAGGAGACAGAACCTCTTGCCTGGGATCTGGATTAGCTTTCCAGACTGTGTTATCCTTTTCTCTGCATTAGGCTCCATTTCTCTAGCTTTTCTGTAGTTTACAGTTTTTCTGTCAACTCTCTCAATTCCTGAAGGTCTACTGTTTTTTAACTCCTCAAATTGTGTTTGTTGGGTCACTCAATTCCAGGCCCCAAAAAGGCTGTATTTTGTGAGTCTTATTTCACTGTTGTTATTCTAGTTGAATTCTGACTGCAATCAGGTCTGAGAGGACGTGTGTGTGTGTGTGTGTGTGTGTGTGTGTGTGTGTGTTCCTGTTCCTTTCTCTTTTTTCTTCTTTCATCTAATATACAAATATATGATATTTGTATGTGTAAAAAGGCGAATAAGAAGTAATTAATGCTTTAGTTTAAATAGTGTCTTTCACAGACTTGTCAGGTTAACCCTCACCAAATATCATGTATATTTAGAAGGAAGCTTCTTGTTAGCACATTAATTGACTCCCACCTCCTCACAGATTATTTCCCTTCCTCTTAGTTTGCTCATTCTCTCAGACTTCCTCTCCATCAGCTCTCCACTCCAGATACAAAAAGTATGATCAAAGGCCTCTTTTCTTTCATTTGCTTTTATCTTTTTTCTTCTTTCCTTCTTTCTCTTACTTTTTCTTTTCTATTTCCCTTCCCTCATCCTCTATATCCCCTCCTACTAGATCCCAGTCTGAGTTATTAAAAAAAAAAAGGGTGAAATTATAAAACAAGTTTCAAATTATATATGATTGGCTCTGTAGATGCTGATACAGCTGGTAGTGGGTCTCTCCTTGCAACACAGGGACCAGAACTGATCCTATTATGTTGAGTAGATTAAAGAAGGATATAAATACCAAACATAAGCAAACTCAAGATCACAATACAGGTAAACATACATTAACTAAGGAGATCTTCACAGTAGTGACAGAATTTTCTGCCCTGGCTAATCCTCAACTTTCAGCACAAGGACAATAAAAACATGAGAAAACAAAGTAACAAGAAGCCTACAAAAATTCTTAATTCTCCAAACCTGATCTCTCTGGCACTGAAATATAGGAAGCTATAAACCAATTGGTTAAACTGTTTGAAGAGATCAAAGAAGAAACAAATAAATCTATCGCATGTTTAGTGAACTCAGAGAGAATGTACATAAACAAAAGATTTAATTGATAAAAATGATCAACTGGTTTAAACAAGAAACAAAAACTGATTGAAGTAAATAAAACTGTAAGATGTGAATGACCATTTTAGTAAAAGATAGAGCTCATGGTCAAGCAAAGCTAGGTGATTAAAATGTGATTTATTTTAAAAAAAAGAGCTCATGAAAAGGAATCAAACATAAATCTAGAATACAAAAAATTCTTTAGAAAGTATGGACTACGAAATTCAACCTCCAGGTATGAGGAACACAGGACTCCAAAGAGCTACAATCAGAAAAGAATTCCTCCACATACTACAGTTAAAAATCTCAGAAATTCAGCACAAAGAATACTAAAAACAAGAATAACAAGTTACAGAAAAACAAGAATAACAATTCTATCAGAATAACAGCAGATTTTTCAGCACAAACCTTAAAGATCAGGAGTTCTTGGAACAGTTTTTCAAGCTTTAAAAACAAACAGATCTCAACCCAAGTTAATATATCCCAAAAGACTGATGCAGAAACCAAGACTTTCTGCATCAAAGTCACCTTTAGAAATTCGTTACCACCAAACCAGCATTGCTGAAAGCAGTCAAAATAATCTTAAAGAGAGAAGGAATTCACCAGCACCAAAGAAATCAAAGCATACATCTAACAGGCTGACTAGTTAAAATCAAGGGCCAGCCTCAGGAGTCATTAATAAATTCCTTACAGTAATAACTCTCACTGTCGGTGGTCTTAGTTCCCCCCTCAAAAGATGCACACTGGCAGAGCACTGTGAAAAACAGGTCTATTGTATGTGCCTTCAAGAGACATACCTTACTCAGAGACAGAAGTACACAGACTAAAAGTGGAACAGTGTAAAACAGTACCCCATGCAGAGGGTTAAAAATGATGAAGTGAAGACTGACAGCAAAGTACAGCCTTGCCAGAATCTGGAGTCCACCTGCAAAACAACTTAGTGAAGAACAAAAGAAGCAAGTCAGGATCCAGAAAGACTGGGAAACTAGACACCACAGAAAAAACGAAGACCATGCAGAGAAAAGAAGAACAACGCATCCTGGGAACTGGTTCCTGGGGAGTGGACCTGACCACAAGAATGAGGGCAAGTAAATTGAGCTGCATCCCACACTCTTTTTATTTTACATTTTGAGAGTAAGTCACTGATTGCCCAGCCTGGGCTCAAACTTGTGAACTTGCCGTCTTCCTGCCCCCACCTCCCCGTGTCCTGGGAGTCCAGGTGTGCACCACCAGTCAGTCAGCTTACTTTAGTGCAGTTTTAAATGTAGTTTCCCTTATATGCATGCATGTGTATATACACATGGATTTTACTAAGGGATGTTTGAAGTGTAATTTTCACATATTTGCAGGGCTTTTTGACACGTTGTGAGCTACGTAATCACAGTTTGCTGAAATTTGCCTTAACAAAGTCTAGAATAGGCCAGTATTCCAATGATTAGATCCTGTGATCGATTATGCCAGGTCCTGATGATACTCTGATATTTGGTATTCTTTCTCATTTTTATGTTCCTAATCTTTTAAATTATGAAGATGTAGTAAATTCTTTTCTGTGGTGTTTTTCAGTTTTTCCTGGTAATTTTAAGTTTTGCTTTGTTTTTTTGAAAGTTACTTATTAGATGCTCTCATTTAGAATTCTTAAATTTTCTTTCTGAAATAAATTTTATAAATGTTTAATAGCCATAAGTATATAGTGATAGCTTATCCCTTCAAGGATTGTATTGGATATTAATAGAGTCCCATCAGTTTTCATTTGGTTATTACTATTTTTGTATATTTTCATCTTTTTTAAAAACTATATTTCAATTAATATGCCTTCCACTATACATGTATCTCAATTCAGAGGTATCACTATGTAAGAACATGGCTTGAAGGCAGTAGCAAGTTGTCAGGAGTTGCAAGATATATCTTGATTTTAGATATGTTAATATGTATAAAAATGTACACCAGGAGTTTATGAAACATGCTTTCAACCTTCCTATGCTGTTACATTTTAAGTATTTTTTTAGATGATAGTACTTGAAAATTTTTAAATCTGCTTTAATATGCTTTGCATTTTAACTGATATGTAGGATATTTATTGATGTATTTATACTGATAGCTAGCTATTGCATTTTTTGCCTTCCATTTATCCTAGTCTTTTGCATTAACTTTTTCATTTCTTCTCTTCTTTCTTGCCTTCTGCTGGATTGATTTCCTCCCCTCTACCATTGTGCTCCTTTACTAGTTTAGAAATTCTACATCGTACTTCTTTCACTGTTGCACCATTATTTTTAATATACAATTATAAAATTTAAAGTTCATGTCTGCACCATCTATCCAAATAAATGAGGATATTGCACTATTAAACTTTAATAAATATCTTTCATGACTTTCAGTCTTGCTGTGCAGAATTTAGGTGTGTCATTGATTTATATAAAATTTATACAAAATGGGCTTCAATGTTACTATTTCAAATCCTAAATCAGAGTATGCCTAAAACAGCATACTTTCCTCTGATTATTAGCTCTTTTCTCATTTTTTCACCTTAATCTATGTTTCTCTGCCATACTGATGTCATACAGAATTTAAATTGTAAATTGGGGGGGGCACTGAGGCTCAAACTCGTGACCTAACGTTTGCCAGGCAGGCACTTATACCACTGAGTTATATCTCCCGTCCTAAAATGTAAATATTAAGGGGTATTCTGTTGTATCTCTGCCTCTTCTCTTCCTCCCAGTAAGAAATGCTTAGGAATAACCGGTTCTTCTGAACTTACCTCCTCTATGCCAAAGCTGGGCTGACCTTAAACATTACCCTGGTATACCCATTGCCAGTAGCTGGTAGTGCTGGATTTCTCTTGGCATTAAAAATTGGACAGATAGTAATCCACTTACAGCAGTTAAAAGAACCCAGATAGCAATTAATAGCACATCTGAAGTTTGGATCTCTTCATTTTTTTTTCTTTTGAGTTTTCTTACAGTTTTTATGTTAATGTTTTAGATCTGCAAATCTTTAACATAGCATCTGTAGGCATGGTTTTGCAAGATGGAGTCAGCAACCCATACCAGCTTGTTATTTTTATTTGTTTGTTTCACGAACCTGATGTCTTTTACTGCTCAATATTTTGCAGTTTGCTTACCAGTAGCTTATAAATACTGTATAGCAGTGTTAATTTGAGAATCAAATTGGCACACGTTATTTACTTTGTTTATTTTTTCACCTTTGACCTTCCCAGTTCTGATAGTATCAGCAGTGACGAGGAGGAGCTCAGGACCTTAGGCAGCAGTGGCAGTGAAAGCAGCACCCCAGAGAATGTGGGGCCCCCCTTCATCATGGATGACAACAGCTGGTTCAACAAGTGTAAGAGAGTGAGACAGAAGTACCAGCTCACCCTTGAACAGAAGGTATTTATCAGTTGTCACAAGTTCTTTGACTGCACTGATTGTGTTGCACTGTCACTCACAAAAGTGAGGGGGAGCTACTGGGGATCGAACCCAAGACCTTCACGTCAAGCTATCTCCCCAGCCCTTTTCTATGTTTTCATTTTAAGACGAGGTCTCACTAATTTATTTAGTGGCCCAGGTTGGGCTTGAGCTTGTCACCTTCTACCCCAGTCTCCCAGATTGCTGGGATTACAGGCATGTGCCAGCACAATATCTTTTAACAGAATAAAGTTGTCTACCCACTTCCCTTCTGTTTCTGACTTGTCGTCTTATTTAAAAATCAGGCAGAATTTAGGATAGGTTTTTGTTTGTTAAACTTTTTCTAATTTTATGTTTTATATAAAATAAACCAGTTTACTCTTTTTATAAAAAGTTTAGTTTATATATTTGAGATTTTAGTTCCTGTGACTAATTTCCTGAAACATTTGGTTTGTGAAAATACAGTAACTCCCTGAGTATATCTTTGTTCTTGTTGTCGTTTGGCATACAGGAAAGGAGAGTGGTTGTGGACTTTAATGAGAATTAAATTGGGGTCTTCACACTCAGCTACATCCATAACCCTTTTTGTGTTTTATTTTGAGACAGAGTCTTGCTAAGTTCCTAAATTGCTCAGGCTGGGCTTGAACTTGTGATCCTCCTGCCTCAGTCTCCCAGAGTGCTTGGTGTTAGGTTTTTCCACATAATAAAGAAGCAAAAAGAAAACAAGTTCTTCATTAAGGACAAGGAGAGGAGTGCACAACTCATAGTGCTCCTCCTCTGACATGAGACCAAGGGGGCTGAGGTTTATATGGACTTTGGCCAAGGGCAGTTGGCTGAGGGTGGGGTGGTTAGTGATGTTAGAAGCTGACTGGAGTTTTCTTCCTGTGGGAAGAAGGGAAAGAGGAAGTTGTATTCGGGGCTGAGGGTAGAAAGAAGAGGAAGTGGTCATTGGGGAGATAAGCTGTTGGATTTTTGGCCTTCCACCATGTTAGAGCACTGTAATAATACTCAGCAATTTATACTTGGGAAGAAACCTTTTACTGGGAATACAAGAATGCTGGGTATTTTTTTTCCTTCCATAAAGTAATGTAAAAATTTTTATCTGCTGAGTACTGCACTAGGCAAAGTGAAGTATATAAAGAAAGAAAAATAAACTAATTTTCTTAAGTTTGTAAGCTTTATGTTTTTACCATATTATCTATTTTTCCCTTTCCTCTTCTTCAGACTCACCATTATTCATAGATAATAGAGGGAAAGCCCATTGAAGTTAACAATATAAATATCAGAACAATAAAACAAAACTCAGAAAACTTTAAAAATAAATTTACAAATATGAATAGACTTCCTAATATAAATAACTATTGCTTATAAAATATTTTAAAATCTCAAATATAATAGCAAGAAAAACTTGCATTATCTGTATAGAAAAACATTCATACCTCATTAGAGGAGACTTCTGGTATCAGCACATAATCAGAATAAGATAATCTGAAAGGCTTTCCATGCAAAAATACTAGTAGAATAGAAGTTTTTTTATAATTAAGCTTATTGGTACAATTTAGATATGCATAATGACCACAGTCATGATAGGAAATTCGTACCTGTACATGATATATCTTACTTCCTCTTTGTTTTCTCTGTTCTCCTCCGCTCTCTTCAGCCCTCTTCCCCTCCTTTTTCACAAGGCTTTGTTTTCATTTTATCTTTTTCCTCATTGTTTTCTTTTCCCTTCCACCCCTCCCACACACACACCCTACCATACTTTTAAAAAAGAAGAATACAGTTTTTCTAAAAAGTTTCATGCATTGTACTGGTTCTCTAACAAAATCTTAGTGGCAACCAGAAACATAGAAAGACCTGAAAACAAGAAGAATAAGTGTACTAGGCATAAGCGTTTAACACACCCAGGAAGAAACAGCAGATATAGATATATAGTCATTTAAGAAGAAAACTGGCCAAAAAGGCAAGAGTGAGATACAATACAGCAGAAGGAACAAAGGAATTGGTAAATAAACCTTCACTACATGAAGTAGTAAAAGTAATGACCAAAGTAGGGCGGCAGTCGTATGCTGGAATGTTTTAACAACTGGCTTCTACATTTGTAGCATTTACCAGTTTCTCTGGAGTGAAACCCCCATCAGGACCAGCTTAAAGCTACCAGTATGACATTACTGAATAGTAATGTTTAATGACTAATTTACACAATTTTTGAAAATTCAGCAATCAGATCTTGAGAGTTCACAAAAGCTGGTTGTAGCCTCCCTTACAGGAACCGTGAAAAATATGAAGCAAAAATTAATATGCTGTCTAAGACAGAAATCAAAAAATCCAAAAGGACAGGAAGTAATTTAAATGTCTTTCGAAGTAACTTACAGATTAACAAAAAAAATGAACTTCAACAACACAATAAACTTGATCTAAAATTATTAAATTATAAAAATTAGAATACATATTCTTACCAAGCACAAATGGAATACCTAACAATTTATGGTAGCATACTGGGTCACAATATTAATATCACAAATACCAAATAACTGATATAATAGTGATCACAATGCAATGAAGTTAGATGTCAGTGCAAAAAAACTTTACTAACACCCACACACCATTTACTGAATTTTTTTAAAACCTAAATTGTGGACCAAAAAGAATTAAGAAAATACTTTAAAATGAATAAAAATGAAAGCAATGTATGTTAACACGCTCAAGTTACAATTTGAGTAATACTTGTAGAAATTATAATAAAAAGATAAAAGAATGAAAATTGAACAGATAAGTACGTAAGAAATAAGCAAAGAACAACCAAATCAGATCATAAGGAGAAAATTAATAATACTGATCAAATGAAAACAGAAAGTAAAAAAACAAAACCTGTTTGCAACTACAAATTAAATAGACAAATCCTAGCAAAAATAATTAATTTTTTAAAAAGTTCAGACACAAAAAGACCAGGTTAAGAATGAAAAAGAAGTAGATGGCATGACTGTATTAGGAGCACAAACCCTCCCAAACATTATTAGAAAATAATTTTCAACTTTATGTCAATTCCTTAGAAAATATACATGACTAATTTTTTAATATTATTTTATAAACTGATAGGCCTATAATCATTTAAAAATTGAAAAGTAGTGTAAAATCTGCCTACATTTCCCTAAAATAATCATGGGATTTGGATAGTTTTGGAGGTAGATGCTACCAAATATTCTAAAGACAGGAATCCCCATTTCGTAGCATTTGTTATAGTAATTATTCCTGTGAATATAAAAATAAAGAGGATTTTCAGTAAATTAAATGAATGCTGTGCAATGCTGATATTAATATAAGATCATGTAAATATAATATCAGGTGGGAATGTAGTTATTATAAAAAACAGTAGTTGGGACGATTTGACGTTATCTGATAAATCAAAGATACGCATGCCCTCTGCCCCAGCAGTCTACTCCAGTCTCACATTTGAGAAACAATGGATATATACAGCAGAAGACAGTGGGAGGTGTCCACTGTGATTTTAGATTTCAGAGAAACCTAACATGACCCAAGGTTCATTGTCTGGAGAATGAGTGAACCACACCAGTCATGCAGTGGAGTCGTATGTGTTATTGAGAGTGAATTAATGTTATAGCTGGATGAATCAGTGAAGATGAAAAAGCAGTTTTCAAAAGAATATGACAAACTCAGGGAAATAAAACAATATATTGTTTAAAATTATAAAAATTTGCTAAAAACCAGGAAGAAAACAAGGGTGTGATAAACATAAATCTCAGGATATGCTTATCCCTGTGACTAGAGGGAACATTATGCTGGCTCTTAAGGCAGTGCTGACTGATCTAGGTGGTGAGGGTAAATCGCTAATTACTAACCATTAAAGTGTGTATAGTTTATAATAAGTAGAGTGAAATATTTCACTTGTAAAAATTTATTTTTAATTGTTGAGATTTTATTAAGGAAAAGGTAATATTAGAAAATTAGGAAAAATATGAAAATGAAGCTCATTAACGGAAAAAAGCACAAGTAACTATTTACAGATATAAAGCTGAAAGAACTGAAACAATTCTCCCAGAAAGCAGAACAAAAAGACAAACATGAATAAAAGGATAGAAGACAGAGTGTCATATCTATTGGGTATTTGCTAATAACAGCTGATAATTATATATGCCATGTAATGTACCAGCTGCTCTTTTAAGTAGTTTACCTACATTGATTCCTTTAATACTCTTAACAAGGTGCTTATATTATTCATGCTTTTTAGACAATGAAACTATGGCATAGAGCAGCTCAGTCATTTCCACAAGTACCATAGCAAAATTGGAGTATAACACTAAGCAATCTGTAATGCTGCACCCTTAAACATTATACTCCCTCCCACTAAACTATGAATGCCCACACATTAATATCTCTATGTCTGTAAAAATTAATCACATAGAGAAATCCTTATAATTGGTCATTCTGAAATAGAAATACTAAACTAGAAATAGAAATACTTCCAATTTTGATGCTAAGAAATAAGCGTTTATCATTATCATGGAGCTTACAAAGTTCAATGCTATAATAATAAATGAAAAATAGTGTGTGAAAAATACATGTGAAAAAATGTTCATCTCTTGTCATTTGAGAAATGCAAATTAAAATAAAACACAGAGATTGCATCTCACTCCAGAAAGAATGACTGTCATCAAGAAATCAATCAATAACAAATGCTGGTGAAGCTGTGGGGGAAAAGAACACTTCTCCACTGTTGGTGGGAGTATAAATTAGTACAACCACTATGGAAATCAATATGGAGATTCCTCAAAAAAATGAAACTACAGATTCTATTTAACCCGCCTGTTCCCTTTCTGAGTATCTTCCTATAGGCATTAAAAGCATCATACCACAGTATATATGCACACCCATGTTTATATTAGCACAGTTTATATTAGCTAAATCTTGAAAATAGTCCATATGATCATCAGCAGATGAATGAATAAAGAAAATATGGTATTTATATACAACGAAAAGGATAAATGAGTCATTTTTAGGGAAATGGATGTACCTCAAGACCATAATGTTAAGTGAAATAAATCAGATATACATGTTTAAATATCATATTGTTTCTCAGAGAAACCCAGAGCAAATAAGGAGCAAATGGAGGATCTGTATTGGGAAGTAGGAAGAACATGTTCAAATGGAATGGGGACTAAGGGAGAGGGGGACAGGACGGGAAGGAAGGGGAAAGGGCAGTAAAGGGAACTGAAGGAGAAAACATGGAAGCAAAGCTTTCAATAATGGGATTGGAAACAGGGTTGACAGGGGAGGGAAATGGGAAAGAAAGAAGAGTTAAAATATAGTATGTGCATGTACAAACTCCCTGTGAGGAATGTGATCATGATGTACAGCAAATATACACTAATAAAGTAAAACAAAAAACTACAGTGCTCGCAAGTTTTGCCTTAAATTACATATTTTCTCAAACTTTTGGAAAGAAGCTTAAAGAATGGGGAATATTTGTTAATCTTTTATTCAATTAAAGCAATGTTTTTCTACTAATTTATCAGTAATGTTTTGAAATTGTTTCATGACAGTATTGATAGAAATAACATTTGTGCTTCTCAGCATTTATCCTCAAATATCTACTGTAATTTGGCAGCTGCTATTTTCCTGGTGATACTGTATTTCCAGGGTTATCTTGAAGAACTGTTGCGACTTCGAGAGAACCAACTGTCTGAATCTGTATCCCAGAATAAAATACTACTTCAAAGGATTGAAGATTCTGATCTTGCCCATAAATTAGAGAAGGAGCAATTAGAATATATCATTGTGGAACTTCAAGATCAACTGTAAGTGAGATCCTTTTAGAAAACTTTTGGCATTATATAAATGTAAGGGCAAAATGTATTATGTCATAGGATTCCAGTTCTAGGAAATCTATCCGCTACAAAATTCTGTTCACTTTTTAAAATTTTTTTCTTTTAAATGTCTTACAAAAGGAATCCATGGTCTTTCTTGAAACTTTGGGAAATATAAGGAGAAAAATGAAAATCACCGTAAGTTGTGCTGTCTACAGTTAAACTGGTACATGTTCTTTCAAATGCAAGTGTATAATTTTCTAAGTAGTTGAGTTAGTTTTGAATTATAAAAGGTAGCATAGATCAGAATGCAACCACAGTACATAAATTATTACCAGTTTATGCCTGAATATCACTATATATAGTTTAGTGTGGCTTACTTTTTTTGTAGAAAGGCTTCTTTTTTTTTTGATGAAGGTATAGTATATTGAGCTACATTCTGTTACAAGTTCCTTAACTTGTTACCAGTCAAAGCACTTTTACTAGTTGTATCATTTTGCTAAATTTGTTTTTAATTAATTATATATACTAAAAATCTTCACACTAACATTTATTTAATATTAAGGCATATTTCTAATTTTTATTTTAAAATAATTTCAAACTTCCAGAAGAGTTCTTAAGATACATGTTGGATTTTGATATTTTTCTAGATTTACCAATTTTTTCAGTACCTGGGATTGAACCCCAGGGCTTCATACTTGCTAAGCAATTACTCCAGCACTGGTCTACATCCCAGCCCCTTTTAAAATGTTTATTTTGAAACAGTCTTGCCAAGTTCTCAAAATTCTGGTCCTCCTGTCTCAGCCTTCTAAGTGGCTGAGACTATGGGTATGTGCTATGGTGCCAGTTGGATTCACCCAATTTTTAACTTGTTGCGACACTTTATAACTCTCTCCCTTCTCCTCATATCTCTGCATGTTTTGAACACTTGAGAGATTACATACATCGTAATTATTCTTTAATGTTTTAGTGCATCTTCCCTAAGAACAGAGATATTCCCTACATAATCCTAGTTCAATGGTCAATTCAAAAAATCTAAATTCATATAATATTGTCATCTTATCTATAATCTATAATTCACATTACAATTTCATTAATTGTTCAAATAATCTCCTTTGCTGAAACTTTTGTTTTTCTGGTACCAGATCCAATTGAAGATCACACTTTACATTTAGTTGTCTGTCTCTTCAGTCATAAACTTAAATCAGTTTCTTAGCCTTGTCATATGAGACTGGTATTTCTAAAGAATGCAGGATTTTATGTTTATTTGCTTTTTTCTTGATTAGAATGAGCTTGTCCATTTTTGGCTGGACCACCATATAAGGACTGTCAGGTTCTAAAGATATCCTATTAAGTCAGTTGGCCCTTTATTAGTGATATTAACTTTAATAATTTGGATAAGTGACTTTTCTCTATAGTTTCTGTTGTTCCTTTTGTAAAGAACATGTACTCCTGTGTGAGATACTTTGAGATTAAATATAAAAAGTTTTTAATAAAAGTTTTACTAAGGAACAAAGTAATATTTCCTAGGAATTTGTATCTTGATGAAAAGAATTATGTTCACACATAGTTTCCTCTGTGTTTTTGCTAATGTGAAGGTTTACTCTGTGAGTTGTCACTCACCATGGGGCAGGCTCACTTCTTCATAATCCCTCAGTTCTATGAAGTAGGGCAAAAAATAGCAAGGGTCAAATAATAAAGACTTCTGGATTTCATGTGTAATTAAGAGATTATTTTGCAAGTGATGCTGGTAAACTACTATTTAAATGCTCTTAATCCAAAAATAGTTGTGGAATTAGTTTTTTATCAAAAGAGATGTTTTCACTAGGAGCATTGAATTTGAGTAGATTACAAGTATATTGTGTGTTTGGTAATTTAAACAGACTCAAACGTTTTAATTTGAGAAAGTAATTGTGGAAAAGTGTCACTGATCCTCTTGGTTTCACAAAGAAGATGTAATATTGTTTTTAGAACCTTTAAGAAAAATTAAAATAATGTTAATAGAAAACAAAAATTATGGCCATTGATCAAAATTAGACTATGTTCTTGAATTTTGATGTTAAAGATTTACTTTCATGTAGTATGGCTACTTTCTAAATAGGTAAAAATTATTATCTTTTAAAATTCCTTTTATAGGGCTAGAGATATAGCTCAGAGGCACTACACCTGCCTGGCAAGCATGAGGTACTGAGTTTAATTCCTGGAACCAAAAATTTAGAAAAAAGGTTTATTTTGTAAAACTACTTTATAGTATGCTGAACAGAAGAATAAGATGAATTCCTTTGGAACATCCATTATTCACAAATTCTATCAAAGTCATCTTTAAGATGCAGAATAGTACTTAGGAATCTAGCTCAGGGTCAGTGGGATCTCGTCATATGCCTGAGGCACTACAGGCCCAGGTTCAATACCTAGTACTCTCATAAATGAGTAAGAGAGAGAGATTGAGAGAGAGAGAAAGAGAGAGAGAGATTCAGAATAGTATGGGCAGTTTTGTAGCTGTAGGAAGACAGTGGACATTTTTTACCTTATGTTGCTAGATATTTTACTAGTAGTGAAAAGGCCAACAGTCAGAGTTAGACATTAAAACTGCTTGTGTTCATCCTGAGAAAATAAAAGTATCCCTAAAAAGATTAAAATTTAAAACTTCAATGAAAAGATCAGAGAACAAATATTACAAGTTGGAATATGAGGCACGTGTTGCATTGTATTGATTGATTATCATTTTCAGGTCATTAAAACCATTCAACTTACTCTTTTCATTTATTTTTATTTTTCTTAATGATTTTATGTATTCTGGATTACTGCTGTTCTTTGATTATATCTTTGAATACTCACAAAATCTGAGCATTTTGTAGTTCTGATAATGGAGTACAAATTAGTGTAGAGTCTACGCAAGCATCCTGAGATTTCTTGTGAGTCAGCACTGTCCTCAGCTTGGCCTTAATGTCTTGAAGCCTCTGCTTCACCTGTGTATCAGAGATAACACTCACTATGCATCATTAAGTGAGGCAGATGGTATCAGGTGTAATATAACTAGGGAAAAGACAGCTGTTAGGCTGGGGCTGGTGGCGCATACCTGTACTCTCAGTGCTCTGGGAGACTGTGGAGGAGGACTGGAAGTTGGAGGCCAGCCCGTGCAACTTTAGCAAAACCCTATTTAAAAAAATTAAAGTGGTAGCCAGAGTTTAATGCCCAGACCACAACCAAAAAGTGGCAGCATTTGAAAGATGTTTGTTCCTCTACTTTGGTTTTCAGAACCTTACAATCTCTGTAATAACTCATTAAGAAAAATAAGCAGAAAATTTAAAATGATCTCTTCCTTTTTGTTTCAGAAGGCTATAGATCAAACAGAGCTTGTGTTTGGTTGTATTATCCCTGAGTTTCAGGAAATTCATCTTTGACTTTTTGCTTCTGAATGGCAGTCGGATTAATATTTAAAATCATAGTATATATTTGTGTATATATGTGTAAACCATGAGTGAGGGAGACATACATCTACTATACAACAAGTTTCACTTGCAACTATCCTTTTCCCATTTATATATTTGATAAAATATTAATTTGGAGTACTTTACAAAGCATTTACTAACATAGGTATATTTGAATAAGTTTATAGTTGCTAGTTTCAAAATCAGAACATTTAAAATCTGCAAATATGTTTAGGCATAATGATATTTCATCGGGAGATATAAGTTTATTCTAGGTGTAAATCTCATAGCTTTAAAATCAAGATAATTATTTCGCTTCAATAACTTTTAGTTATATTTTATGTTAAATTTTACTCAATAAAAGAAACACACTTAAAGTATTAGTTACACTTTAGATCAATATATAGAAAGTTTGTCATAAGGTTATGAGATGTATTCCTTTTTATTATAATACTTATTTGTGCTGATTAATGGGAAAACTTTATATTTTAATTTAATTTTGTTTCATAAACATTTACATAAGTGTATACTTTACCCCTTCCAATCATACTTATAGCTGAAAATACAGAGAAAAATTGGGCATGATTTTTTTTCACAAGAGGTTTGTAAGCTGATAAGATAGACATACTCAATCACATTGTTATTTAAAGACTGCCATATGTATGATGAAGGCTTTGTCAGCATCCACAGATAAGCCATCAGAGAGGTGATTGATACAGACAGTGCTTTGCAACATGTACATTGCAAACCTCAACAATAGCCACAGAGCACTGTAAAATCTGCACTTTTGTTATGTTTATTACAGCAAAATGTGTGTTTTTCCTAGTTGGCTGATGATTTCTTTTTTGTTAATGGTTTGAAAGGTTATATCAACTGTAACATGTCCTGTAGGGGTCCATATGTAGGGAACTGAAGTGTCTAAATAAAAGTAAAGACTCATTCATTGAAAAAACTAGGTTACTATTGTAGTTTGGTAGGGCCTGAGGACATGGCTCAGTGCTAGAGTGCTTCCCTACCATGCATAAAGCCAGGGTTTATATCCTTAATGACTCATGGTAAGTAGCAATGATGGGTTCGTTGAGCCTGCAGACCATAAGTCTGTAGTATTCCCCCCTACTGTTTCACAAGTATAAGCTGAATGATTTAGACACTAACATGATGGGACAACATGTCATCATGCCCCATTTAAAAATGGAAAAATTATGGCAGAGCCTAGTCATTTGGTTTTATATATATATATATATATATATATATATATATATATATATATATACATACATATACATATATGTATGTATTTGGCAATTATATATACATATGAATATATGTATGTATTTGGCAATAACAATTATCATTAAAACTTTAAACTACAACTGCTTTACTACATATTACATAGTCCATTGTCTATATGCAATCAGAAGATAAAAAGAACAGGTACCACAAAGGTAAAATCATGTTCTATTGTACTTTTCTGGGTATTAATAGAAAATTAGATAGAATATTAAGTTAAGAAAGGTACTAACTTGATAGTATGGCATTTCATTACATTTAGTTATATTCCATTAAAACTAAAGAGTCTCCTACAAAGCAGATGTCTGTGTATTTATTTGAGTCATGGGCCTAGCAACAGATGAGATTACAGCATATTTAACTGAGAAATGATTCATTGGAATAGTGAAAGGACTTGTTCTTGGCATCTTTGTTTGGCAGATGTTTTACATGGCATACATGGAAGAGGAAAAACTCCCAAATTACAGTTTATAAATAACACACATATTGTTTTGTACAATACAACTTTTGTTTTTTTTTTTGCAGTTATTTTAATTCTTTAGCATTTAGTTAACCTTTGTAAGTTAGACAATTCTGAGAAGATGGTGGAATATGAATCATCACAAACCTACCTAGGCAATGATTATATTAGCAGAATTGGCTCTAATGCAGCTATCTGGGAACTCTAGACCATACTGAAGGCTTGCAAGTTCAAGGGATGGCTTAGATATAAATTGCAGTCAATTTCAGTGTCAGTTTTAACATTTATCACAGTAGCTGCCTCTTCCATCCAAGCTCTGCTGTAGGCAGTTGTGCAGATGTTTTGGAGCAGATGCACACAGCTTGTAGGAGCCAAAGTGGTCACAAAATACCCTGTTTCCCAACTGTCAGGGAGCTGTGCTCTAGTAATGACTGATGACTTTCTGGTCACAGAAGTGCAGAGGTGAGTTCAGGAGATATTGTTCACACACTTCTCTGTGCTCTGGTGAGAGGCTTCTGGGGGACTTAAAGCACACCTTTGTTTTCTCCTTCATTTTTCTTTTTCCCTTTGGGAGTCTAACATTAAAGATTGAAACATTCAAAACAACTGTGTATATGGAGAGCATTAGAAAGCTCCCATGGAGGCTGAGGAAGGCTCAGATTCATGACAACCTTAAATTTACCCATCATGCCACTCCTTAGCACATAAACTAAGAATAATAATACTAAATAAAAAAAATCAAACCATGAGAAACAAGAAGACAAGATGGCTGATCAGTGAGCAACAAAATACAAAGCCTCCCAGGAGAAACAACTCATTTGCCAGAATAAAACACCTCGGAGAGACCCAGACAGAGGGAGATGGATCCTTTTGACACAGAAGAAATTAAAACATAAAAAAGCTCATCAAATACTTCAGGACTACAATTGAAACAGCTAAAATGGGACACAGCGTTTTTGCGGTAACCTGCCAAGTTTGCACCAGCTAGAATCCTCACAGCCAGCAGAGCCACCCAAACTCGTTCCCACTGCCACTCACAGGAAGCGCGGCAGCACTGAAGTCGGGGGTTGGTGAGCCCAACAAAGAGTGGAGTTGGTGAAGGGACCTTCATTAATTCATGGTCAGTGCTGGGAATGAGACGCCCCCCCCGCCACGGGAAGGGCGTGACCAAATGGGCGACTGGGCGACATGTTGGAATCAGGCAGGAGGAGCCTGAACTGGGAGTGGCAGTGACTTCAGTTGGCTCCTCCTTCCCCAGAGCAGATTCGTGGGATTTGCTTGGACTGGGCCACACCCCTGGCTGGGACCCAGTGATCCATCCCAAATAGATTCCCTGTGCCTAGCAAGCACTAACTGGGTGAAGGCACCTGAAGTTTGGCTGGCCTGGTGGGGAGGGGCAGGCTTAGGCAGCCACTGCTTACACCTCAGTGACAAGAGCAGGCAGGAGAGGGCAGAGGTCCCCTGCCAGCATGCCTCGGAGGAAACATGGCCAACAGGGAAGGGTGCTGGGGCCTGTACTATAACCTGTGTGGAGGAAGCCATGGCCATGACAGGAGAGAGAGGCAGGAGGAGGCCCCCACCCCAGAACCCTGAGAGCACTGATCCAGGAGAAGGAAAAACAAGGGAGACTGAGGGCAACAAACACACATCAGACATGGCTTCAATGGACATTAAGAGATATCTTCTGGACCTTGTAGATGAACTCAAAACTGAAATATTAAATCAGGTAAAGCAAGATATGAGTAGAGTAATAAAAGAAATGCTCTCAGGAAGCATCTCTCAGGGTGATACAGATGGAAGAAGGGAGGAACACAAAAAAATGAGAGAAACATTCACTAAAGAATATAAAGAAAATATAGAATACATGAAGCAGATTCAAAGAGACTACCAGGAAATTAAAAACTCCATTGAAAGCTGGCAAAACTCCTTAAAAGAAACTAAGCATAGACTATCAAAACTTGAAGACAAGTTTGCAATGTGTGATCATGAAAGGAAAGATCTCTTAAAAACAACAAGGAAACAGGCAGTAACAATACAAAGGCTAGAAGATGACAAGAGAATCTACAATTTAAGAATAAGAAATGTGAACAAAGAATCAGGAATACATACAGGTGAATTACAAAGGCTATTCACGGAAATAATTAAGGAAAACTTCCAAAGCATGGGAAAAGAAAATGACATTCGGTTATGTGAGGCATACCGAACTCCAGCCAGCTACAACCAAATCAGATTTACACCCAGACATATAATAATCAAGATACCAGAAATTCAATATAAAAACAGAATATTACAGGCCATCAGAGAAAAGAAACAGATTATCTATAAAGGTAAGCCCATCAGAATCACAGCTGACTTCTCGACACAGACCATCAGATCAAGAAGAGCTTGGAGTGAAGTCTTCCAAGCCCTAAAAGAAAATAACCTCCAGCCCAGATTGATGTACCCTGCAAAACTGTCACTAGAAATTAATGGAGAAACAAGATGCTTCCATGACAAAGAGGAACTGGGCAAGTTTGTGACCACCAGTCCAACCCTACAGAGAATACTGAAGGACTTTCTAGAGAGAGAGAAAAAAAATACCCAGGATTTTAGGAACAGTGGCAGAAAGGCCTCAATGAGTGCAGGCAGTAGAATGAAAGAGAAAACTAGACAAATAAAGGCAGAAAAATAGCATAGCAGAAATGAGGCAGAGAAGGATAACTAGAATCTCTAATATAGATGGCCTTGATACACTATATTGTTAATAGTGCACCAGGATTTAAAACCCACATTGCTCACACTACTCTGCTTAGATGTATTATATTCTATTCCAGTCATTCTACCTGTACTAGATTTGAGGGCACAGACAGTAATCCCGAAAATAACAGGATATAGTACGGTAATCATCCTTAATTTCCTATTAATTTAATCTAAAGCTCTGTAAAACCTACACTGTTTTACCATGACTGATCATAATCGAATCTGGTTTGTTGGTTTGCTGTCTTGTATTGATACATTTTATTCAAAGCTGTTATGATTGATGGTATCAAGTCTGAAAGTATAGGCAACTGCACTTAAGATGACAAGATCCACTAGAATATCCACTCTGGTTTGATTATTACCTTCCTTTGAAGTTTTATACTGTCTACAATGTTTTATTTTTACTAATATTGTTATTTACTGCTTTACTCAATTATACTTTTATATTCAATTATGCCTGATGATTACACATTCTATTGAAGATAAACAACACAGCAATCATTGTAGATCACTTTGTACTGTGGTTTTATAAGGCTTTTTGGTTTCATGTTTTTATAGGAATTTGTTTTGTTTTGTCTTGCTATGTTTTGTTTTTCTCTCTAATACATAAAGGATAGAAATACATGTAGAGATTCATGCATGCGTAGCTGTTCACACTCTCACTGTTTGACTATCTACTTTGTATGCTTTAATTTTGTAACTTGAACAACTATTTCTAAGAGGACAATATGTAATTTATTAACTAGTGATTTCTTATTGTTTATCTTTTTTTTAGAATTCTGTATTATCTCTAACCTTTACATACTTTTGTTTCTCTTTAAGTAAAAAAATTAAAAAAAAAACATGAGAAACAGAGAGCATATGATTTCCAAAGCCTACTATATTATTAGATTTTGAACGTACAGGTTTGGACCAAAAATCAAAAGGGAACTATAATCCATTCAAAGAGAAGTTAAAACAAATCAATGGAAACTCACCTGAAAACAATCTGATGTCTAGAAAGCCAGGACTTGTTTCGTTTTTTGAAACAGAGTCCACTGTGTATTCCAAGCTGGCCTGGAATTCACAGTGACCCTACTGTCTCAGCTTCCTTCTATACATGCTCCACTGTGCCTGGCTAAGGCAAAGACTTTAATTATTTTAGAGGTGTCAAAAGAATTTGTTTTAAAGATGTGGAGAAAGCCAAGAAAGTGATATATTAACAAAATGAAAATATAAATGAAGAAAAATTGAGAAACCAAAATGGAATTCTGAAGCTGAAAAGTACAGTAACTGAAGTGAAAAATTCACTGGTAAGATTCAAAGGCCACTTCGAGCAGGCAGAGCAAAGAACCAGGAAATACGAATATGGGTCATAGAAATGAGCCAGTCCAAGGAGCAGAAAGAAAAAGGCTGAAGGAACATGAAGATGCTGAGGTATCTACGAGACAGCATCAAGCAGATTAAGAGACTGTGAAGAGTCAGAGGAAGAGAGATATGAAAGGGCAGAGAGAGTACATGAAGAAATAATGGCTGAAGACTTCTCAAATTGGATGAAAAGCATGAGTAGAAACACCAAGGAACCTCAGTGAGCTCAGGCCAATATGGACCCACACTACAGTTAAATTCCGAGAGGACAAAGAGAGACTCTGGACTATAGTCACAGAGAAGCCATTTGACACTAAGGATCCTCAGTAAGGTTATGAGCAGATTTAATTTTTTTAAGAGGATAAAACCAACAAAAATAAAACATAATAAAACTAATCAAAGCAAATCATTGTGACAGAGGACTTCAAAACAATTGGTAATAACAATCAAAAATCAATAATAGTTACCATAATGCTTCTTGCTGTCCTCAAAATAGCTGCGGATACCCTCAGGCATAGTGAAAATCAAACAGAACAGAACAGAATAGAACAAACACAAGCAAAACAATAATGCAGTAAAGGACTTCAAAGCAAGACAGTAGTAAATAGGAGCCGATTTCTTGTCAGAAAGTCAAGACAAGAAGACAGGACCAACATACTCAAAGCTGTAGGAGAAAAAAAAAAACTGTCACCACAAATCCTATATAACTGTTCTTCAGGAATGAGAAGAAATTAAGACATTGCCAGATAAACAAAAACTGAGGGAGTTCATTACCACTCTGCTTGCCTTGTACAATTGAATCCTGCAAGGTAAAGTGAAAGACACCAGACAGTAACTTGAAACCATGTAAAGAAATGAAGACCTTGTTAAATACGACCACATGATATGACAACTGTATGTTGTCTACAAGAGACTCACTTCACATGCAAAGACACAGACATATGGAAAAGGATATTCATATGGCAACTGAAAGAGAAAAGGTACTGTTATACTAATACCAGAAGAAATACATCTTAAGCAAAAATGTTTATAAGCAAGAAAGGACATTAAATATTTATTTATTTATTTATTTGCCTTTTTGAGACAGGGTCTTGCTATGCAGTTCGGACTGGCCTTGAGCTCACTTTGTAGCCCAGGCTGGTCTCGAACTCAAAACAATCCTCCTGCCTCAGCCTCCCAAATGCTGGGATTACAGCCGTGAGCCACCACGCCCGGCAAGGACATTAAATATTAAAAGATGATTTCCAGAAAGATGGTGGAGTGATGAGCAATAGAGAAACAGCCTCTCCAAGATTTAGTGTCCAGATAGTAGAATATAGCAACATGAGGAAGAGAAGAATTGGGAGTGGATCCCTGGGTCCCAGCAAAGATCTGAAGTAAGAATTGAAGCTGACAGGGAGAGTGAAGAGAGGAACCTCAGTGCAGAAGGAAGTTGCAACATGCACTTTCTTCCTGGGACCTGGCTGGTAGCCCGGAAGGGGTGGCTTGAACCACAGAGACTGGCAACCTCAGAGGCCTTCATGGAGAAGTGCATCAGTGGAACCACACAGTGGACACCATAGACTGCAGTGACTGGTGAGTTAATCAGGCTTAGGCATCCCCCAGGAGAAGGTGATTACCAGTCACCATTTTGGAAAGGGGCCAGATGAGCTCAGAACTCAGAGCAGCTGCAACTGGGCTCCATCTATGTAATGGCTCCCAGTGTCAGGATAAAGCAGAACCAAGTACACATTAGCAGGAGGTGAAGGAGCCGAGTTCAAGCAGACAGGAGGTACACAGCATTACTGGCTGAGCAACTCCAGTTCCAGCCTGAACTTCAGAGAAACTAAAGATGTAGGTTTGCTGGGATTATCCACTACCGCTCTGTAAATCTGCAGGCTTTCTGGGATTAATCAACATGGATCTGGGCTCTGTCTGCCCACTCTGTCCACTAGTAACAGCAGAGATACACCCTGAAGTAGACTTTTTTTTCCTTTTCTTCCCTTTTTTTCCTAATTCTTGTTTTTATGTGAATGTGAAAACTGTTTCTAGTTTTTGGGTTGTTACTGTTCTGTTCTTGTACCTGTTTCTTTCTTGTGTCTTTCCCTCCGTCTTTTTCACCAGGTTCCCAAAATTTTTGTAATCTTCCTTTATCCTCCAGCCTTGCTTCTAATCTCTCTTGCTTCTTGTAGCTCTCTATTTTTCCACCTAACATCTTTTAAAGTTTTGCTGCTGAGGGTAAAATCACCATATCAAGGGCATATTTACTGTATGCAGTTTTCTGATTTTTTTTAGATACTGTTATATAACCACAAATCTAGTTCATACAGTGGCAAATTAACAGTTACATTTGTTATTTTCTAGGCTGGTTTTTGGTGCATTATTACTAATGTACTACTTTAGCCAAGGTGACATAATTGTTCTAATCTATTCTTTTTCCTGGTATGCTAAGACTGAGATTACCTGAGGGTCATAAAGATATTATAGGCCAAAAAAAAAAACCAGGAGTAGGCCAAATAAACAACAACTTCTCATACCCAATAAAATGAATAGGTAAGATCTTGCAACAGACTAAGAACTAAAAATCAGCTACACTTGGAAGACATCTCTGAAAAGTAGTTATTTCCTAAAGGTTCTTGATGCTATCAATAAAACTATGTACTATAAGCACTTTACAAGCATCAACCCAGGAGTTTACAACAAAAAATAGAAAATGAGAAGACACACAAACAAAATGGAAACCCAGATGTCCAGCTCACCAAAGGAAAACCCAGGGGACAATGAGTTCAGTCTGGACTCTCTGAATTGGTGAAAGCAGAAGTAACAAAGCAGATGAATCAGCCTTTAGAAAAAACTGTGTCACAAATAATGTCTCAGATAATACAGAGATAGTAAAGGACATAATTAATCTAGAGCAGGCACAGTTTAAAAAACATAGAGGAGCTTAGGAAAATGATAGAAACCATGGATGCTCAACACAGGAAAGAAATGGAATCCATGAAACAGATTCAAACAGATAACCAGGAGATTAAAAATTCCATTGAAAGTATATGCAGCGAAATGAGCCAATGTGAAGACAGAATATCAGCTATAGAAGACAGGATTGCAATTAGCAATCATGAAAAGAATTTAAAATATCAAAGAACCACAAAGTACCAGTCCAACACTTGCTAGATGATGCAAGGAAGAATAATGTAAAGTTGATCAGAGTCAATGAAAAAGCAGGAGATATTGCAAATGACATTTTAAAAACATGTTCACAGAAGTATTAACAGAAAATTTCCCAAACATGGAATAAGAATGTGACACATAAATAAGTGAGGCATAGATTAACTCCAATAGGCCATGATCAAAACAGAGCTACACCAGGGCCTGTAATACTCAAAATTCCAGAAATTCAATAAAAGAAGAGGACATTAAAAGCTGTTAGAGATCCAGGCATAGTGGCACATACCTGTAATACCAGCACTCAGGAGGCTGAGGCAAGAGGATTGCTGTGAATTTGAGGCCAGCCTGGGCTACAAAGTGAGTTCAAGGCCAGCCTGAACTGCATAGTGAGACCCTGACCCAAAATACTTTTTAAAAAACACTATTGGAAAAAAGTAAAGTACTATAAAGGAAAGCCCATCAGAATCACAGATGCCTTCTAAACACAAACCCTCAAGTCAAGAAGAGATTGGAGTGAAGAATTTCAAGCCCTAAAAGAAAAAACCTCCAACTCAGATTGATGTAATCCCTAAAACCATCTTTCAAAATTGATGGGGAAATAAGATACTTCCAGGACAAAGAACACCCAAAGAAATTCATGACCAGACCTGTACTCCAGAATGTTCTGAACATTTTATAAAGAGATAATGAAGATTATAACTCCATGAACCCCAGCAGAATGAATCCATAAGACAAGGCTATATACATATATATACATTATAACCATCAATTCACCAATCCAAAGAAAAAGACTGGCAGAATGGATCAAGATCAAGATCCAGCAAAATGCTACATACAAGAAAAATATTTAATTCAAAAATTCATAGACTGAAAGTCAAAAGAAAATAAACAATACTGTATGTGACAGGAAACCAGAATAAACAGGGGTAACTATTCTATTTGCAGACCAAGTGGATTTCAAGCCAAGACTGATTCAGAGAAGTAAGAAAGTCACTACACCCTTGTAAAGGGAACAATCCAAGAGGAAGAAATAGCAACCATAAATCTATATGCTACAAATGCCAGCACACCTAACTATATAAAATGAATATTAATGGACATGAAAAATCAAATAAGCACCAATACAGTTATAGTGGGGAACCTCAATACCTCACTGTCACAGAAAGACAGATCAACTAGACAAAAAAACAAAGAAATATCAGAACTAAACCAAATTTTTGAACAAATGGACACAGTAAATGTCTACAGTGTTCCACCCTACAACATCAAAATACACGTTCTTCTCAGCTGCACATGGAACATGCATAAGTAAATAAAAAGGTTTTGAAATTATTCCATGCATATTATCAAACTATAGTGCATTGAGAATCAATGGCAAAAGAAACCACAAGAATTTCATAAACATGGAAATTAACACCCTCCTGAATATCCAGTGGGTCACACATGAAATTAAGAAATCAGAGAGCTTCTATAATTGAATGGTAGTGCCAGTAAAATATACCAAAACTTATGGGACACAATGAGAGCAGTCTATGTGAAAAATTTATAGCAGGGAATTCCCATGTCAGAAAAACAGCAAATTCAAATAGACATCCTAATGTTGAACTTCTATAAAAAGAAGTTCTAGTTTCTATAAAAAGAAGAGCAAGTCAATCCCAAGGCTCTTATGAAGGAAAAATTGTAACTATCAGAGCCCAAGTTAATGCAGCAGAGACTAAGAAAACATTACACAGAATCAGTGTATCAAAGACTTGATTCTTTGAAGGATTAAATAAAATTGACAAACAGCTAACTTTATCTGAAAAAGGAAAGACTCAAATCCATGCAATTAGAATACAAAACAAAACAATGAGCCCTGCAGAAATCCAGAAGATCATCAATAACTACTTCAAGAGCCTATATTTTAAAAAGATGGAAAATGCCAAAAAATAAACAGATTCCTAGATACATATGAACTACCAAAGCTGAATCAAGAAGTATAAAAATTCTAAATAACCCAATATCAGTCAATAAAATTGAAGATGTAATTAAAAACTTACCAACAAAGAAAAGCCCAGGTCTTGACAGATTCACTACTGAATTCTACAAGAAACTTAGAGAAAATCTAATGCCACTACTTCTCAGATTCTTTAATGAAATTGAAAGGGAACCAATACTCCCAAAATCATTCCTGGAACTAAGTATTACCATGAAACCAAAACCAGAGAAGGCTCCAACCAAAAAAGATATCTGCAGGCCACTCTACCTAGTGAACATAGACACAAAAATTCTCAATAAGATACTGGCAAACAGAATACAGCAAATCATCAAGAAGACTATACACCATAACCAAGTAGGATTCATCCCAGGTATTGGGTCCTGACCTAGATCCCCAGTCTCCCAAATGAGGGTACAGTGAAGGCTTAAATAAAATGAGACAAGTGGTATGATTTTAGGGCTCCAGGAGGGTCAAAACCCTCTAGCTGAGAGACTTTGAGGGCTAAGACAAAGATTTCTCTGGACCTCCCATTTTTATTAGGTCCAAAACAGCATGGGGAAACTGAGGAAAGCACAGGCAATGAGCAGGATCTTGGGAGTCACTTCAGGGATATCTCCAAGTAATGAATCATCAATTTAGGAGAACTGTCTTATGAAGACGCAGTAGACGTGAGACTGTAGAAGTAATTCCCACAGCTGCAGTCTCTATCTACTTAATTGATGTTTGAGCCAAGTATCTGCAGCTGTGGCCTTGTCGTGCCTTTTGAGATATCTCTGGCCTCACAGGCCACTAGAGACCTCAGCCAGGACCAGTGATTCATAGAGGTTCACTTACTATTGTGAATCAGCTCTCATCACCAGGCAAGGGGCCGAGGCCTCCAGTATCTCCTCCTTTTTGTTTTTGTAACAACAGCTGGATCAGGATAAGTCATGGTTGAATGTTGTCTAGGAGTCGGCCTGTCTTGGCTCCTCTTTGACAGACTATGAATAGAATAAGGAGAAACACACAGATTACTCCAAGTATACCAACATAAAGCCAGAAGTGTTGCTTCAGATAATTGAATGGATTTAATTGATCTAAAGCATCAGAAAATTTGTCTCAATCTTGAATTTGTTCATCAAATATTTGGGTTTGTTGCGACACTGACAACACCTCCTTTGGAGAGCCTCAATATCCATAGCAACATTTTGATGGATAGCTCCTTGTACATGTTTCTTTATATCCTCCCAAGGATGCATAGATTTGTTATAAGGCAAGGGAGTTATGCAGAAACCAGTGGCCTTCTAATGGCCTTTTAATCTTTGTAATAGTTTTAAACTCTCTGTTTGATCTCCCATCCATAACACAGAAGTTTCTAGCATGTTAAGCTTTGTCTGTAATTTGGCATCTTTATTACATTGTATTTTCCATGCTTTATCAGCAGTTTTTGTCTAGTTATCAACAAAATGTGCTGTTTGTACAGAATGTGTGATGGCCATGGAAGAAACTGCCACACTGGAAATTAGGAGAACCAGAGAAACAATTCCTGCAATAATTAAATCAAGCATTCTTTTTGTCCTGTGTGTCACATGTTTTACTAGTGTATGTAGCAAATGTGATGCCTGAGAGTAGGATCCTGTTTCAGTGAGATTTACAAGGACCCAAACTCCTGACATGCAACCCATTTTATTAACAATGCTTGACCACAAACAGCTCCTGGCCTTACACAATGGCTTAAGGTATAATTTGAACATTTGAAAGAATTAATATTCCAAGATACAGAGCCATGTAAGAATACATAAGGATTGTAAGTGCAAATAGAAGGTTGGATAGTCTTATAATATTTTAATTTAAAAATTTCTCTATCACTTGATTTAAAATACCTACCAGTCCATATGTTCCCTTTTATAAAAGATAGAGCCAATTTCCAGAAAGACTGTTGTATTGGTCCTACTTGTGTACTGAGGCATAGGGGTACTAAGCCCTAAGCCAGTCTAGTTTACACGTTGCACTGGTAGAGATTGTTTAGTAACATTGTCTGAATATGTCTAATTTATGGCCCGCCATGGGTCTGTATTTTTTATTCTCTCAACAAGTTCTCCCCATGGGCTCCAATCAATAAATTCATATTGTCCTATTTTTCCTTTAATTCCTGCCTTGGCCCAACAAGCAGCCCAAGGCCAAACAGCCTCTTCATGAATCTGTAAGGGACTAATTACAGAGCAGATAGGTAACTTTGGCTTCTATAACTCTGTTACATTTCCTGGGGTAGGTGTAGATCTAGAGTGATTGTGGGTGAGCAACATGGCAATGGTTTGATTGAACCATAGCATCTTCAACACATAATGGTTGAAAGACAAAATGTGAAGTATAATTAATAGTTGCTAAAAAAAAAAACATGGAAAAAAAAAAGGGGCTGGGGATTTAGCTCAGTGGCATAAGCGCCTGCCTTGCAAGCATGTTGTCGTGAGTTCAATCCCTGTTACCAATTTAAAAAAAGATGAAATTAATAGTTGCTTTGTCTGGCATATCAATAGGGATGACTGGACCTAGGATGGCATCTAACTTATGATCAGTCATGTCCAGCTCATGATAAATCTTAGGTGAAGAATCTGCTCAAGTAATGGTGGATTGGGGACATAAGTCCAATACTCAACTCCTGAGACAGGGGTTATACATACAGATACTGCCAGCAGAGCCATTAAGGCAACCAAAAGATTTTCAAGGGTTGGTGAAATTCCCCTTTTGGTGACTATATCTGTAGCCTCACAAATCGTTGCTTGGCTCTCAATTCCACTGGATCACTCATCCTCTCTCCTGGTCTCTCAGGGGAGCTGGAGGTCGATTTTCTGGCTGATAGGTCTCTGGGGGCAAGTCTCGTCCATTAGTCTCATCCTCTGGAGGGCCCAGATGGGTGGAGCCATCATGTGAGACTGTCTGCAGGATCAGCTATGTCTCCTGCCAGGGTCGTATATTCCTTGACGGCAGCCACCTTGTGGATCCATCACCTGTTAAGACACAAGCATAACCTAGTCCCCACATTATTAGCTGTGCTGGTCCTTCCCATTTTCCCACGTTGATACCCTTCCAAAGCATTTGAGCTGTATGTTGGATATCATCGTTGGATATTGACCAGTGAATTCTACAGGGGTCAATCTGCTGTCTGTAGCTGGATTTTAAAAGTTTAACATAAAGTAACAAAATCCAATTGTTTTTTGGGGTAACTGTATTCCAAGGTAGTATGCTATACATACTAATTTGAGCTGGGGGGAGGAAATATGATCATCTCAATAGATGTAGAAAGCATATTTGACAAAGCCCAACACTGATTCATGATAAAAAGCCCTACAGAAAATTGAAATAGATGATCTTTGTCTCAACCTGATAAAAGCCATCTGTGCCAAACCAATAGCCAACATTATATGCAGTGGTCAAAAATTGTAAGCTTTCACTCTAAAATCAGGAACAAGATAAGGATGTCCAGTATCATCACTCTTACTCAGTTCAGAGGAATTAGACAAATGAAGGATAGGAAAGGGAGAAGTTAAATTATTATTTATAGATGGCATGATACTCTACAAAGAAGACCCCAGAATTCCAACAGAAGGCATCTAGATTTAATAACCAAATTCAGTAGCATAGCTGATCACAAAGCCAGCACTCAAAAAATCAGTAGTATCCCTGTACACAAACAACCTCAGAAAGAAATTAGGGAGACAACACTTTTTACAGTAGCATCAAAAAAAAAAAAAAGAAAGTAAGAAATATCTAGGAATTAATCTACTGAAGGAAGTACAAGACTTAAATTGAAAACTACAGTACTCTGAAAAAAGAGATAGAAGAAAACATCAGAAAACGGAAAGATATCCCTCATTTTTGGGTAGGAAGAATCAATATAGTGAAAATGGCCATTGTTTTTGCATAGGAAGAATCAATGCACTAAAAATGGCCACACTTACAAAACTGTTTTACAGATTTAATGCAATCCCAATCCAAATTATCAGTGTAAAACAGTTCTGACAACGTCACTCACGTGACGTGGAATAAGCCAGTTACCAAAAGGCTGTGTGAGCGCACTGAGGTGCTGGCTTGGAGTATAGACACCATGGAGCAGGGAGCCTGCCGGGCAGATGGGGAGGGACTGTCTGGCGGGTAGTTTCAGTTTTGTAAGATAAAGGAGCCATGGCTGATAGTGATCCTTAAATCCATTGTGAATCTATAATGCCATTGAACTGTATACTTGAAGTGATTAAGGTGGTTTGTGTATAGTTCACCCTAATACAAATATTTTTTAATTAAAATTAATATTTTTTTCTGAAACTATTATATTTTCCATTTTTGTTAAGAAATTTTCAAGTGCTCTGTGTTAGTCAGCTTCCCCATCACTGTGGGCACAGCTGAAAGGAAAACTTCTGTTTGCTCACACTGCAGATGTGTTAGTCCAGGCCGGGAGCATCGTGGAGCAGGGCTGGGCAGGAGGCAGGGGGAGCACCAAGGACCAAGTATGGCCCCAAGCTCTGTGCTTTCTGCATGCCCACCTCCAAATGGACCCTGCTTCCCCAGGACCCACTCCTGTCGCTTAATCCAGTCAAGCTCAACCTGCACAGGTCCGCAGAAGAAAATCATAAATTGGGTGTGGTAGTGCCCTCCTATAATCGCAGCCATCTGGGAGGCTGAGGCAGTCCTGTCTGAGCAGTTTAGCAACTTGGTGACACTTGCCTCAAAAGAAAAAATTGTTGAAAGGTCAGGACTTAGCTCTGAGCCAAGCCATCTTTCCTTCTCTCTTATCCTTCTCTGCCTCTTATGATTGAACTGTCTTTGAAGGAAATCATATCCTTTCACTGAACGTACTTTAGTACTCTACTCTAAAAAGGAGCATTTTCTTACATCATCACACCTAATAAAAATTAGAAACTTTTTTTTAATCATCCAATCCTCATTCACACCAATTTTCCAATTGTCTAAAAATAAGCGCTTTTTTTGGCATTCCTGGGAATCGAACTCAAGACCTTCACTCTGAGCTATCTCCTTTTTTTTTCTTCCTTTCTTTTCTTGAAACAAGTCTAAATCACTAAGTTGCTCAAATTGGATTTGAACTCAAAATCTTCCTGCCTTCCCCAGAGTGCTGAGATTACAGGCATGTGCCATCATGCCCAATTCTCTAAAAAGTTATTTTTGCACTTTGGTTTTTTGAGCTCAGATTGAAAGTCGTATGTACAGCTACAGCTCTTGAACCGCTTACAGTTTTTCTTCTCATACTTTAGCTGTAGAAAAGCCAGCATTCTGGAATGTTCTGCTGTGTTTTCCTTAACTTGGTCTTCTATACTTTCACTGCCCAGGTCAGTAGGCACTGGCTGCAGGCAGCCCTTGGGCACTTGGACTTCCCAGCCTGGCTGGAGATGTGCTGCTGCGGGGGAGGACGGACTAGGTGGAGAGGAACCGCCAGAGTAAAGCATCTCAGCAACGTCTTATATTAACATTTTGGATATTTGGGTTAAATAAGTACATTTTAAAATTTAATTTTACCTGCAGCTGTTGGAAATTTAGAATGGCGTGTGTGGCCCTTTTGTGGTTCTGTTGGACAGCACCAGTCTGCATGCCATCCATCCTATGCCGCTGCCTCTGTGCATCCTGGGAAGAAGATCCTCTTAGCTAAATCAGCGACTCTGAGTCCAGTTGCGTGTTAGAACCTGCCAGGGATATCTGACATCCCCTGAAGCAGATTCATGACTGAGTGTGTCCAGGCAGCTGATTTAGTGAGTTAAACGTGGGACCCAAGCAAGTGTAAGTTTAAAAAGCTTCCTGCGTGTTCTTGAGGCACAGTCAGAGCTGGGTACCTACTTGTCTAAGGACTGGGTTCCTTTAGTCTCGCTTTTGGAGTGTGAATGTTTTACAGGTGGCACTGTGTATTGCACACTGCACGTGTTGGGAAGCGCACTGGTCATCTCATTGTGAGTGGCTTCTGTGATTTCACAGTGGTCTCAATTGTGACAGTGTCACTTCTCCTTTGTGTAAGCTCACATCAGCCTTTCACTCATAGGCTTGAGCCACAGGTGAATATGCCCAAAGAAATTAGTTTGTTAGGGTTTGTAAAATGATTTCTAATTCTTACTTCTTCCACACTTACTGACTGGAATTAGGTATAAAGTTTCCTTCCTGAGGCTTTTTGAAATGTAACTCTTACAGAATATAATTAACTTTCAGAGTAACATGCTGATGTCCTACTTCTTTCTGATCATGACAAGTAAGATTCATATTTTTGTTGTTTGAAGGATAATTATAAATTTATTATATGTTTATTATACTTCATGATTTTACATTTATTGTATTCATTATATTTCCCACAATGTGAATTAGCTCGTACAAAATTTATGAATAAAGGGATGATGTCAGTGTGACAAAGAGGTCACATTAATTCTCAGATGATTTTTCCCGGACTTGCGTACACCTTGACAACCCCGGAGGAATGCGAGCTGCGCTGCTGCCATGTAATGCTACAGACCACCAGTAGATGGCGCCTTCTTACTGCATATGATGCTCATTCGCGTTGCACCCTGATGTTGCCTTTAAGTCTTCTGGGGGCACCTGTGGTAGTTATTCCTCTTTGGGTCACTTTGCTCTTGCCTTCACGGCAAGTTTCCTCTACTGCAGCACCCCAAACCTTTGGGTATGTGCACCAAAGTTTCTGCGTTGCAGTTAAGTCTAGATTTTTTGTAATATTTCTTTACTGTATAATCTGACACTGTGTAGTGTGAGTAGGATTGCTTCTGCTTTTCTTTGTGTTCCAGGTAGAACACTAAATTTTGAGACGTGAGGCCCTAACTCAGTCTTCCCATAAGGCCGGTTATTTTTATTGACTTTGTTTGTTCTTGCGTTGTAGCAGACATGTCTACACTCATTGTGCTTTTAGTATTGTCATTCCTTTATCTTTTGGGTGCTCATACGGTCCCATTTTTGACTAACTGAATCCCTTTCGTAGTGATTCTTGTGTTCTGACCGGATCCCGCTGCCAAAGCCTCCCAGGTTCATCTTGTGATTTTCTTGCCTCACACTTGACATTTGTCATTCCTGTAAGGAGCCAGGGTTTATCTTACATTCTAAAGTAGAGGGAGATAATGAGCTCTTTGCTTTTTTTTACTTTTGAAGCTCTAAATTAATAATATCTCTTCATTTTTAAAGAATAATGTCAAATTAAATTCTAATATACAACCAGAGTTGAAAACCATTGCTATTTTTAGAGTCTTGGTTAGAAATGAGTTTAATTTTTAGGGCAAGAATGTTTCATAAATGAATAGGTAAATAACTAATAATTTTTGGATACCTGGATCCTTTTTAGGATTTTCTTTTAAATGTTTATTTAAAGAGAAATACTTGCAAAGCCATGTAAAATGAATCTTTATTTTATAACCATGTCTAAAACTAAAAAAGAATACCTAGACACACATATGAAGAATGCTTTCATATACACATTATGAAAAGAGATATTCACAAGCCGTTTAAGCTTTTTTGGATTAAAATTTTGAATAAAAAAGTAAAAACTTTAAGTGAATAGAGTAAATTTTCACTACTCCTCTTGGTATTTAATTGCTTTTTAAATTTCTCTAATTTCTTTCACTTACTTGACAAATACTGGCTGGGAATGTAATGTGTGTAGGGCCCGTTCCACGGGCTGGTGACACAGCAGTGATGAAATGATCCCTGCCCTCAGCCAGAGCAGAGCCCACCAATAAACAAGTGACCTCTGCGAGATGGTCCTGCCCCTTCCCAAAGCAGCTGCAAGAAGCAGGAAGTGCTGCAGTTAGCTCCGTTACACTGCCATGCCTGAGGCTGTTACGGGGTTTAAACCTTTGTCTTTTTTGCCTTCAGTACTCTCTACTTAATCATTCTTTGATTCTTTATTTTCTTGAAGTTTGTAGCCTAAGATTTGTTCAATGTGCCATGTGCTTAACAATTATAGCACATCAGACAAGTGATAAGTACAAAATAACTGAGATTTGTCGTAATGCCTAGTTCATTTTCTACATATAATACCTAACACTGGGCAGTTTATAAAGAACAGACATTTGTTTGGCTCACAGTTCTGGAAGCCAGAAACTCAAAGAAGTTGATGCCAGCAGGCATGTGGTAAGAACCTGCATCCTGTGTCATCCCATAGTGGAAGGCAAAATGGTGAAAGAGAGCAAGAACAAGCAAGAGGTCTCATTGGAACCTTCAAGCCGTTACTAGTCCATGAAGGTGGAACTGCCATGGCCTGAACACCTCCCAAAGGGAAGTGTTGGTGCAAGCTTTTCAAAGGACACACTCAAATCATAGCAAGTGTTGGTACTAGGAATTTTACTAGACTCACTCTCCATACTTACTTATGACCCATGTTCTTCAAATGTATTGTTTTATTAAAATTAAAAATTACTTCATGTCCTGACCTTTGGGATTATATATGAATATCTGAAACCTGAGCTACAAAGTGAGTTCAAGGCCAGTCTGAAATGCATAATGAAACTCTGCCTCAAAAAGACAAAAGTAAAATACAATACAATACAATAAAATAAAAGCTTCCCTAGTTATTCTGATAGGGTAGCAAACTATTAGATTCCTAAGTTTGTTGTGCTATCTAGAAGAGCAAACAAAAATCAATGAGAGCTGGGGATCTAGCTCAGCAGCTTAAGCGCCTACCTTACAAATGCGTGGTCATAAGTTTGATCCCTGGTACCGATAAAAAAAAAATCAATGAGATATTATTTCTTCTTAAAAATATATAAATGATTCACAATGAAAAAATGTTTAGTGTTTATAATCAACACTATTATTATTATTTTGTAATACATTTCACTGTATTACAAAGTGAGTCAACAAAAGCTAACAATAATCATAAAAATTCTAAAGCTAGGTAGAAATAGTTTTTGGTAGCAAATTATATATTTATATATAGTTATAAATTGTATACATAGAAAGTATAAGGCCTTGTCAGAGTTTAGATAGGTTCTACAGAATACATTCTGTTCATTGGCTGTTTCTGTCATACCAGAAAGGGCTTGCTTAGCATACTGAGCTGTTTTTCCTTTGAAATATAAAACAGCTCTTTGACTTTTAAATGAAAACTCTCCAGTTTTCTTTCAAATTATTTTTTAGGAAAAATGGATTCTGTCTTTCATTAGAGAGGCTTTGGGTTTGTAAATCCACATTATTTTGCATTTCATATAACCATCAAAGGCATGTGCAGGTCAGGCAATTGAAAATATATTTAAAGAGCTCATTAATGAAGTAAAAGAGATTTTAAATTATACTTTTTACACTTCCTCTTCTATGAGGATGTCTTATGATGAAAAAAATGTGGCAGTCCAAATTTTGGACTATCATTTCTTTGTATTTTTAGTTTACTGCCCTCTAATACATTTACTTGATGCATATTTTTTCAGTTGTAAAATGCTGTCTATGAGACATTTTGTAGATTCAAATTTGCAGGTTAAAATTTTTAAATTGAACAATAGATACTGATAAAATAATAATCCCCTATAGCAGCTTTGTATGTGTTAACTAATTTAAACCTTATAAAGATTCTATCAGATGGGTATAGTTGTCATCCCCACTGTATAGATGTAGATTGTAAGAATAAGAACACAAAGCTGTATAGATTAATGGTGGAACTGTCACTGTCCCATGTAGTCTGACTCCACAGCTCTTGATCCTAACCTTTTTCATTCAAATGGTGTGTGGAAAATCTACCACAAGTGCTGTGCTGCTGAGCTGCACCATCTCAGCCCAGAATTACAAATATTCTCAAAGGGCTCCGTGTCATGCTAACCATTGTTATGGTTTGTGTTTGGATGTCCTCTCAAAGCCTCATGCAATCATGGAGGTGGCTGAGTCTAGCATTTGTGGTTGGTTCGTTGTCTAGTGCTGGAATTGGCTGTGTAAGCACTGCACCTGCGGCGGTGTGGGGGAGGGTAGCTGGCATTCAATATAAGGGAGGGGAGGAGGCGTGCTTTCCCTTTTTTGCCCTTTTTTTATTCTTGTCACCTTTGGGACCTGCCATCACCATGAATGGCTGTTCCTGTGCCATACCACCCTGCTTTGGATCCACCTAAGTATGAATTAAAACATACAAAAACTGAAAGCTAAATAAACCATTGTGTCCCTAATTTGAAGCATCAGGTATTTTGTCTCAGCAACAAGAGAAAAGTAACCAAGACACCATTCTACAATGAAGAAATATGAAACAAAGTCAATATCTCCAAGTAGCTTATAATCAAAGTAGAGCTAGAAGACAGCCCAAATTATTAGGGTAATTGATTATTAAATTATGAGGCTTATTAACAAGCAATACAAGTTACACCACTGGACAGAGTAATCTGAAGATCTTCATGAAAGAAGTATAAAATAAAATGGACAATTGGGAGATATATATTGTTTGATCTTTTGAAATATTTGGGATGTAGTTACAGTTTAAGAAGCAAAGGCAAAGATATTTTCAGTATATAAGAAAACTCAGATTTTGAATATTTTTTCCAAGTACTGTAGCTGTGCAACTTGCTATTTCAGTAGCTTTGTTTTGGCATTAGAAGTGTTAGAATTGGCCTCATAATTGAATTGGCTGAGTTACAAGGACAGGAGAAGTGGGTCTGAGGCTGGAGACATAGCTCCATGGTAGAAAGTTTAGCATGCATGAGGCCTTGAGTTTGATCCCAAGCACCATTTTAAAAAAGAGCATCTGAAAAGAGGTGGGCTGAGCTCTGCTAGGGGACTGCTGACAGGGTCTGCTGGAGGAACCCTGCTGGTTCACTCTAGTCAGGACTCCACTGCTACCATGTATAAATGTCTTTGTCTGTCTACTCTGAATACAAATCCAGTACCCAGGGATGCGTTTCACCTTGCTTAGTGCGTTTGCTGTGTGCCCAGAGAGGCCCTGTTGCAGGGTTCTCCAGAAGCCTTTCTCTTCAGGGTGGCAGGGCGATGGCCACGACTTACTGCCTCCCCGTTCCTCACGGAGATGAAGAATACATCCTTCCCAGACAGAAACCTCACCCACTCCTTACACTGACAGTCTCTTGTGTTCTTTTTCAGAGGCCCAAGCAGCTGTTCATAGAAACCATATTATTGGGCCTGGGAATATAGTTCAGTGGCACAAGTCCATGCCTGGCAAGCACAGGGTCATGATCCCTAGCACCAAAAAAATAAAACTATTATTAGTATTTCTAAGATAAAGATCTAAAGACAGCATCTTAATTTGTCATTAGGAAAAGATTCTCTGCAGACATCTGTTACATAAAAACTTTTGTGAAATTTCAGGGTTTTCTTTTTTATTTTATGAGTTATAAACATCTTCAAACCATATATTAGAAATTAGAAACTTCCCAGTTACTTATTATTAACCAATTTCTCCCAGTGTCATTTTCTCATAGATACATTTGTTTTTCTCACATCCTGCTCTGAGTACTTCCTTGGAATCTGTTATGACATTGACGTTATTTTCCAGTGATAGCACTTGAAATCATCAAAGAGGGAATGTGTAAAAAAGGCAAATCTACTAAAAGCACTGAAAATAATGGTAGTTTTTTCGGAGTATCTAACCAGTAACCTTTATTTCTGCTTTATATGATTTTTCCATAAATCTTAAAGTATTTGTAAAGATCTACTGTTTTCATTGTAAAGCACTAAAATATCTTACAATTATTTTTTGAATCTTCATTTTTTCTAGTGAAATGAAATTGTGGCAACTAACTAAAAGCAATATTTTAAGGAAATACATTGTCACTAGCTTTTGGTTACTTTACTTTTCATATTACATTCTGACATAGAACCTAGTGCTTTCACCAGATAAGATTTCTGTTTGAAGACAGTGGGACAATTATTTTCTAAACTAATTTTGTTGGTACATTTTAGTTATACATAATGATCACATTCATCATAGGGAATTTGCACCTGTGCATGGTATATCTTGATTCTTGTTTTTTCCCCAATTCTCTCCCCTCCCTTCAACCCCTCTTCCCCTCCTTATTCACAAAAGTTTTGCTTCCATTTTTTCCTTCTATTCTCTTTTTCCCTTTTCTCTTTTTCCTTTCCCTTTCCCCCCTCCCATGTTCCCTTCCCATTTGAACATTTTCTTCCGATTTCCCAATATCTGTGACATTTTGGTCCTGGGACAAACATTTTTTAACATGCATAGATACCATGTCAAATCTGCAGTATTTGCCTGCAGCCTATTACAGGAATGTGAATATTGGACTGTTACAGTCATCATTAACAGAGGGATATGCAGGATGATTTGGGAGGGGTTTTTTTGTTGTTGTTTTGTTTTGTTTTTTGGAAAAGGATTATTCTGCCAGCACTTCATACTTTATTTAGAATGTTTGAGAAGTGGCATGAGAAGTTTCATTTTGTTTTGTTTTATTCTTTTATAAAACAACTTCCTACAAGGTATGTAAATATTATTTATTATACATATGTACTAATAAACTAAAATTTGCTTTAAAAAGAATTTTGTTTTTAAATTTTCTTTAATCACTACATCAAACATTGAGTTAATTTCATGGCAATGATTAATTGGAAAAATAATCCTTTTACAAGTTGTTATTAACAAAATTTCCATAGAAACTATGACCATGAGTTGTTAAACTGGCCCCATCCTATAGTTGAAATATTTCCAGTGGAGGGCCCGGGATTTTGCTCAAAGGCATAAACACCTGCCTGGCAAGCACAAGTTCCTGAGTTCAATCCCTAGTACAAAAAAAAAAAAAAAAAAATCCAGTGGTTCAGTGAGTTGTCATTGATTTAATCATTTTCATAAAGATTTATTAGTGATCACTTCTGTCAGAAAGAGTTACAGATTTTGTAACATTCTGTACGTTTTTTTCATTGAGACAGGGTCTCACTTTGTAGTTCAGGCTGGTCTTGAACTCACTATGTAGCCCAAGTTGGCCTCAAACTCATGGCCATCCTCCTGCCTCTGCCTCCTAAGTGCTGGGATTAGGGGTTTGTGCACAGCCTGCTGACTGCCATGTGTAAAGTATTATTTGGGGGGCCGAAATTGATGCCATTAGGTTCCTCTGCCATTATAGAACAGTGAAGATGAACGCACTCACCATCTTAATATTCACAGGACTGTGTTAAAGAATAATGATTTAAGATCACGACAAGAGTTAACTGCCCACCTCACCAACCAGTGGCCCTCCCCAGGAGCTCTGGATGCCAGTGCTGTTGCCTTGGAAACGTTGCTTTTCCGAAAACACAATAAACAGTGGTATGAGTAAGTGTGATACTTTTTTTTCCAACTAATTACAAACTCACTTGTCCCAAAATGTGGCAATCCAGTGTTGTCTAAGTTATTCTTCTGAACAAAGGTGGATTTAGATCTACTATAGTAAGGTTACATCAAAACCAAGTATGTTAATATTTTTGAAGCCAAGGCACCCTGGGGAAGTAAAATATCTGAGCGATACTTATGCAATATTAGTGGACCAACCAGGCCTTCACTGATACATAGGAGCTTGTATCTAACTGCTTACTTGTCAATTCTAGCTTTGGTGTTATATTTGCATAGAATTAGCTTTCCTCATTGTCAGGAAAACATTAAAGGTCAACTCGTGAAAGGACGAAAGACACACACTTGTTCTTTGTGGTCTAAAAGAGTTTTGTTCTCAATAAAGCTAATTTTTAGAATGTATAGCATATGTAATCGCTTCACCTATGAGCCACAAACCCTTTTGCTATTTCTTTGTCTGGTATTCGGGGAATATTCAGCAATTATAGCACCTCAGTGTTGAGTGAGCTGCGAAATCCTCTTAGGTATTTTGATGCTAACAGATTGTAATCACCTTCTTTTGATCGTTTGTTTTCACTGTGTTGTTTTGTTCTGCTAACCCGGTTTTCAGGGTTGTCTTTCCTCCTGCCCTCTTGTTTTGTTCCCTTTCCCCTCTCTTTTGTCTCTTTCGCTCCCTTCTTCCCTTCTTTCTGGTCTTTATCCTCTCTTCCTTGTCCACCCTCTTTTTCTTTCTTTTTTCTGGGAATCCTTGTGTTTAGAGCTCTCTGACAGAACCACACCCACACCTGTGCTTTTCCAGCCGCCTTTCACAGGCAGTCAGGACACATTTACCTAAGGGACGAATCAGCCCAAACTGGGCCTTTGCTGTTTATCAGACATAGAATTCAAAATAAATTTGGCCTTTTATTGCTGAAGGAACTGATATGGACTTTAGTGCTTTTCCTTTTCTCATTGATTATTAGAAGTTAGCAAATCATTTGTGGAATAAATCAGTAGTCTTCAATTGCTAAATCATGTTTCTTCATGTAATTCAAAGTGTTGACTTTCATGTATTGGAATCTAGTTCTTTATATATGCTTTCGTTTTTGAATATTAGAGTATATTTCACTATATTTTGTGTCGTGGTAATACAGAATATTTTTATTTCTGAATTATGATTAAAAAATAGACTTTGTAGTAATACTTGATATACTGTATAGTGGCACCTTGGTTCATAAACAAAAGCATTAGGCAAAACTTAGTTTTTGTTTGAAATTCTGCATAGGATGACAGTACAACCACAGCCATCTTTCCCAAGCAGACACAAATGTGGTCATTGTTTTCAAAATCATGGAACAAATGAAGTTTGTGAACCAATGCACAAACACTGTGTATAAAAACATGATATGGTCTTGCTTTAACTGAAAATACATAACAATTCCATCTTAGTAAGTTAAAAGACTGTGCCTTTTCAATCACAATATCCGCATTTTCATCTAAAGTGGCCACAAGATATGAACCCTTGTCTGCCTACAAAATCACCCAGTGAAGAGCTAGTAAAGAACGCAGAAAACCAGGCAGGGAAACTGTTCTATTGAGCTTACATCCAGATTTCATTATTTAGCTTAAATAGGGATCTCTCTTCGTGTCTCACATCGCTGCTTAATCTGATGTCAGAGAATCCTGCCCAGCAGCAGAAGCAATAAGCTTTATAGACGGACAGGAAAGCAAAGCAGAGAATCGGCCTTACTTGGGCACAAAGTGATTAGGCATTTATTTCTCTTAGGCGCCTCGGAATCAGTGGGCCACCTTGGACCAGCATAAGGTTGTCTCCTTGTTACAAAAAATAAACACCTAAATTAGATTTCAATCTGCTTATGTACTGTTAGGTTACAATTTGTTTTAGGAATTCAGAAAAGTGATACAGTTTTACCTCAATGACCTCCTGCTTATTTAATTTGAGTGTGCTCTACTGTTTAAGGGATTTGCTGGTCTTTATAGTTCCAAAACTGAGCTATTGGATAATTTGGTTACATTATTGTCTGCTTAAGAAAGGATGCCTCTCACAACAGAAGATCTGAAATCCATCTCTGCTTGCTATGCTGTTTATAACATTTTTAAAATACTATTTCTGATTTATTTCTTGATTAGGTAAGCCTAGCAATATTAGCCATGTTGAACTCTATGTCTTTTCCTTTATTTCAAACATAATAATACTCTATAAAAATTAATACACATTACAGGCTTACAGTGAAAATTCAATGAGTATATAAAGTACAAGCAAAATATACTGTGGATTTTAATTTTTTTTAATTTATTATAGTAAAAGACACATTGCTATTAATTTCCCTCAAAATACTTCCCCTAGCTTTGAATTTATCCCATCATTTTTGCTGCTATCTGAAGCTGTTCTGGGAGTCTTCATTCATGAATGTGTTTATAAGCTTTGATTTTTAAAAACTACAGTGAATGCTGCTGCTGAGCACCTTCCAATAAAAAGGCAGCTCCTGAAAACATTAGGGTCTGTCCTTAGCCACCTCATTCTCTGCACCTGGCGCATGCAAATTCTAGCTCTACCCAAAGTCAAAGTGACCAAGACAGGTAAATATTTTCTGTTGATTCAAGACTTCCAGGCAGCCACAATAGTGCCAACCAGAGGCACAAAAAAGGACTTCAGAACTGCTTCAGGAAGTGGCAGGGGTGATGGGAGCTATTTTGAAGATAAGAGGCATTATGGTAGCCACTGCTGATTTCCTGTTGTCTTGTTTTTAAAGTCCTGTGTCACTTACACTGTTTTGTTTTGATTGGCTTTAAACTATTTTATTTTCCTTAACTTTATTCTCTTTAAAATAAAAATTATTTTAAAAAAGAAACTAAACAAATTGAGGGGGGAGTATTTTGAAGAGGATTTATGGTAATGTGTCTTTTACTGTAATAATTTATTTTAACTTAAACATTTACTAAATGTTTCAGTTAGACCACGTATAAAGCATATTTTCTTTATACAGCATAGAATAATTGTTTCCTTTTTGTTTCAAATAAGTTCTGTTTTAGTATCTTTTTTGTTTATAAAGTATAGGTAACAGGACTTCGATAACCTCATTAGATTATCTCTTAGATAATCTTGTTAGTTTATTACCTACCTGTTCTTTTCTTTGTACCAGGATTTGAACTCAGGATCTTGCACTTACCAGGCAGGCATTATGTTCCTGAGCTATATCCTCGACTCCAGTATACCAAAAGATCAGATTCATTGTCATATTTATATTTTTAGTTAAATTTCTTCAGACTTTTAAATTTATCATTGGCTTTCAATTTATCTATGACTTAGATTATAAAATTAGGTGATTCATAAGCTTTTCTATACCCTTTATGATCTACTGTTTAGGTTTTTAGTTTTTATTAATGACTATTCCTTCAAATATATTAAGAGTTTTCCTTCCCTTGTGTGTCCTTCAAGAACTTGTAAAGTAGTAATCTCTAAAACTCTGGGGCTGCAAAAAATATTTTACAGTTTGTAAGTTGGGTATTGACCTAACTCACATGTATCGTCCCTGTCAGACTTTCCTTCCATCCTTCTCCAAGCTTTACAGAGTTAATACAGATACTCTGCGATAGCAAAGGATTATTTTCTTCCTTAAACAGATTTCTGTGAAGAAAAACAAGAATAAAAATAACATTGTCTCCATTTACATGCATGTGCCACTATATGCACAGTGTGCACGGGTTTGTTTTCATCACATGTGGATAGTACTCAGATCCTTGTGTGTGTTACACTCTATGCCTTGCACAGTAACTACCAGGTGATGTAAATTATAATTGACAGAGGTTATCTGTTTTATTTCTGATCACTGATATAGAATGAAAAGTTTTTAAAAATCTGGGGCCAGGGATTTAGCTCAGTGGCGTAAGTGCCTGCTTGGCAAATGCGAGGTCATGAGTTCAATCCCCAGTACCAAAAAAAAAAAACAAAAAACAGTAACTCTCTTCAGGCCTTTTGCTCAGCTTTCTTTTAATTTGCCTTTCTTCAGTACTCAATTTCATGTAAATGAATAGTTTGTTTTTAAGTGGCTTTACAATATTTAAATAGATGTTGACTATACAGTAGTAAACTTTATTTTATCCCCAGTGTCTGATTTGCCACATAACTCTTACAAGTTTAATTTAAAATATATTTACCACATAATTCATATATTAAACTATAATTTTGTGTATAGTCAGAATGTATGACTTAACTATTTTAGGCTCTGATTTTGCTTAAGCTAATGTTTTAAAAATTAATGAAAAAATAAAGTTTTATAATCAATACTTCTATATATGTGCCACTGAGAGAATAATATTTAATACACTGAGTATCATTATTTACAAAGTAGTTACTCAGAATATAAGACATAGACAAAAATTCTTGCTTACAGAGAAGAAACAGAAAAAAGCACAAAATGAGTCAAGATCTGTAAAATAAGAGTTGTGTTTGGCTTTTAAACACAGAGCTTTCGTCGATTTATAGTTTACTGAGTAACAAACACATGCTTGTACCTTGGGGCTGCCAGTTCCCCTGGAACTCGGGTGCTGTGTCCTGTGCGAGCCAGAGCCATGCCTGGCCACACCAGCAGCAGCTGAGCTAGTTTCCCTCCAGATGGTGGCATGGGAGGTAGTGCAAGACTCTGTTCTTAACAGCTTAGGAACGAAGTATTTAATTTGGAGTTGGAATTGGTATTATTGCTTCAAAGCACCATTTCCTAGATTCTATTTCTGTATTCATTGGCATTTATTGACATAAAATTTATATCCTCAAGGATTATTCACTAAGTTTAATTAACTGACAAATTAAAGGGGAGAAAGGTTCGAAATTACTTTGGACTGGAAGTGGGCCATTCTAAAAGGACCTTATGTAATCGCACAGAAAACTCCTGTGGTCTTGTTGGTCTGAGGGCTGCTTTTCCAGCATGGCCACTCTGTGTGGCGGCTTGGAGATTACCGTGGTGGATGCTGGCAAATTCAGGGCTGCATGAGTTCTGTATCCTTTTGCTTATGGGGATTTTGTTGTTTGTCAATATTTGTATATATAACTTTTAATTTCAAATATAAACAAATTTCCTGTGATGAAAAATAAGGATCAGAAACTCATCCTAAGCCATCAATTTAAAAAAGCAGGCCTTCTACTTATGTAACAGAGAGAAATAATTTAGAAAACAAGCATTAGATTCTTATGGTGCCGCTCTCTCTATAGCTAAAAAAAAATACTATTTTAATAAAAATCAAGTCGCAGGGACACTAAGACCACTTTCTGGACTTCTGTTGACCATGGTGTCCCAGGAGGGACTTTCTGCCACTGCCACAGTGACCCCTGGTCTGAAGAATGCAGCCCTCCTAGGACCTGTCTGAAGAACACAGGAGATGAGGGTCTTTCCCACAGGGCAGCTGAGATTTTCTCCTTTACTGCCTCTTCCTGAATATAGCAGAAAAACTGATTCCTGAGGGATTCTTCTAGTTCCTTTATCCTAAAACTGGTATAAAAGGACCCTTCATGCTTGGAACTGGGCTTATCTTCTATTTTCTGTCCAAAGACCTATGTGTGATTACACCAGAGACCTTCTCTACCACATCCATAGTAGGGCTACTTATCTAAGTAATTAAAAAATACCTCTTTTGGATAATTTATTGATAGACTCAGTGAGGAAAAAATTGCCCAGCTAGAAGGGGCAAAGCAAGCAGCAATTCAGTTGCAACTGAATTGGAGAAGTCCCAGCAGGCACTCGTTCAGAAGCGCACTACCTTTGTGACGTCCAGAGGATTAATATGCTATGGCCTTGGAGGTTGCCTGCTGGTAGTATAGAAGGAAGTAAAGAATCACCTGTACTGTCCTTCCTCTGAGGGGAATATGATGCGTCGAAAGGAACAAGAACACATAATAATTTTGGTGGAGAAGCACGTGGCGCGAGCATCTCTGCACACCAGTAAAAGCGGACGATTGCCAGGTGTCCTGCAGATCTAAAGCTGCCTTGCAAGGAGGCTCAAGCACAGCCCTTGTGTAAATGTATCTATCCCAGTGGAGACAGCCAGAACAGTTGACTAAATGGAAACTAATCTGTGTGACAAAAACTTCCCATATTGTTGTTTACTGAAATTATAGTTTTACTTTTCCTAAAAATGAAAAGCTTGGAATTTCATTTAGTGAGAACTAAAACTATTGGCCAGTCAGATGTTTCTCATCCTTACTCTGCATTTTGAGTTCTTCTGTGATCACTTTTAAATAACACTTTGTTTTTATTAAATAAGTAAAAAGCAAAAATTTTAGCATGGTGATTAAGTGTAGTATAATTTATGTTTTTATCTTAGCAAATAAGGCTGTTCTTTGAGAAGGTTTTCTAATAAAATAGTCAAATATTTTCTTTCTATACTGCAGTGGAGATAAGAGTACTTAAGAGAACAGAATACAGACCAATTTTAATCTCATATCCACACACCCAGTCCCTCTACTTAAAGTGAAAATAGTAATAATTCCAATCCTCTTAGGGTACTTAGGAAGATTAAACAAGACATATATGATATGATTTAGCATGTAGCAAGTGCTATGTAAATCCTGAGTATCCTTTAATTACATATTAAGTATCTCACAAACTTCTGTCTGCTATATCTGAGGTTTCCTGTAATAGAATTTTCTACTACTTAAAAAATATAACTAAGGCCTTTGATACTCTCAGCATTTGGAAAGTCATCATATTATAAATTAAGAACACTGTTTGCATTGTAAGCAAGTAAAGTTCCATTACCTCACTTCATCTCCTTATGCTTCACTTCTTTTTTATTTAAAATAGAATACACAGAAAAGAAAAACAAAAAGCAAAAGAAACAAACAAACAACAACAAACCCCAGGCTTTCAAAACAAGATGATATGATGCTTCTTAAAAGGAAAAGCAAATAGATACTTGCGGTATATATCCCCTATGAAACTCTGTAAAATGCTACACAAATAAAATTGATACAAAATAAACACAAAAGCAGTTTATAATAACTACTGTTTTAGTAAACTTGCTGAGAGCTTCCTGAAAATGAATCTAGTTTTAATAAATTAATGTTTTTCTATTTCTTCATTTTTGAGAGTCCTTACATGAAATAGCATCTAAGCATAAATATTCATGCCATATGTAATATATGAACCTTTGATAAATCTGTAACTAAGGTCAGGATACCAGTTTTAAACCTAGTATCTAAATGCCCAGTTTCTTCTGCTATAAAGTGAATGTAGTAATAATTTTGTCTTCTTTGGGTATTGAGGAGGGTTAAATAAGTTAAAAACATACATATGTGAACTTCCTGGAATGTAGACAGTGCTATATAAATACTGTATAGGTCTATTTTTGTGTGTATGGATAGAGATACTTATGAAATAGGTCATTTAAATTGTATATACTTTCCTATAATATTATCATACAGTATATAAAGAATAAAAAAATTAGGCTTTCATAATAAAAGACCCAATCAAAAAATGGGCAAGTGAAATAAATAGATGCTTCACAGAAGTTTTTAGCCAATATATACATGAAGAAATGCTCAACATCTCTGACCATTAGAGAAATGCAAATTAAAACAACTTCTGTCTTACCCCAGAAAGAATGGCCATCTTGAAGAAATCAAATGATAGGGCTGGGGATTTAGCTCAGTGGCATAAGTGCCTGTTTGGCAAGCACAAGGTCATGAGTTCAATCCCCAGTAACACAAAAAAAAATCAAATGATAAGTACCAGTGAGGTTATGGAGAAAGTAAGAACTCTTCCATGTTGTTGGTGGAAATATAAAGTAATTCAACCACTAAGAGCAATATAGAGATTCCCTAAAAATCTAAAACTAGAAACCATTTGACCCAGCTATTCCCTTTCTGCTTATCTTCCCAAAAGAATTAAAGACTCTATGTTACAGTGATGCATGTGTAGCCATGTTTACAGCAGCAAAATTCATAGTAGCTAAATTCTGGAAGCAGCCTGTGTCCATCAGCAGATGAGTGGATAAAGAACACGTGGTGTTTACACACAGTGGAGTATTACTCTGTCACAAAGATAAACCTGAGTCATCGGTAGGAAAATGGATGCAGTGAGACCATAATGTTAAGCAGCAAACATCAGACACACAAGCTTAACTATCACACAGTTCTCACATAGGAGGAACCCAAAATTCTAATAAAGAGCAAAATAAAAGCTAGTAGGAAGTAGGTAGATAAGTGTTTCTCGAATGGAAAGAGAATCAGTAAATGGAAGGAGGGGCATGAGAGAAAGGGAAAGAGGATGACAAATGAGTTGAGATATATTCTGCCCATGGATCAGCTCCCCACAAGGAATGGAATCGTTCTGGACTGCAGACATGTAAAATAAATAAGTAAAAACTCATCAAGCAGTCTAGGAAGTTGGCTGTTTTGGCTGCCTTGTGAAATAGATATTGAGCCTGAAAAACATATTCCTTTTCCTAGGCCACTTACATTTAGAAATGTCTTTTATATAAAAAATGAGTAACCTCAAACCTGAATTTATCTTTTGAAGAACCAAATATGAGAAAAGGTTAATAATAAGCTTTCATCAGCTCTCCATCTATAGTGCTATTTAACTTCTAATACAATTCATTTCTAGTTAGCTTAATGTAAAATGGGCCTCAAAATAGCAAATGAGAGGAGGTGTTTAACTTTCTTTTTTTTTTGAGTTTAATTTTCTCAATGGTGTATAAATACAAATAAGTATGCAGCATTTCTAAACTTCTAAATTATAATATAGGGCTGGGGATATAACTCAGCGGCATAAGTGCCTGCCTCACAAGTGCACAGTCGTGAGTTCGAGCCCCCACACCAAAAATTAAAAATAAATGATAGTATAGAAATTTTTAATACTTTGTTTTTGTTGTTATGTAATTGTCTATAATAGTAACAAGGGGTTAAAAATTCTGAATTATTTGAGACACTGGTTATTAAGTTATGCCAATTTTGTTTCTTCATTAATAGTAATACGCAAAATTTGTTTTGAAAATTATAAAATCAATTGGAAGTTCTCCCCTCCCCCTCCCCGTGTGTGTGTGTGTGTGTGTGTGTGTGTGTGCGTGTGTGTACTGGGAAGCAAACTCAGCATCTTGCCAGGTAGCACTGTGCTGCTGAGCAATATCCCCGGCCCTAGAAGTTCCCATGTTTAATTATCTTATGAATAATCAAAAATTGATGTGGAAATTTTCATTTTTAACAAATTATTTTTCTTTTTTCAGTGAGTAAAATAAATTACCTGCAAAGAGGATATATAGAAAAGTATAATGGAGAGCAAACTGAGGCCATTAATAAAGGAAAAACTTAGAGACAGTGTTAGAAGATTAACCAGAAATTTAAGAAACTGAAAACCATTAAAGAAACACCTCTAGAAAGTTCATTTTTATGGAGAAGAAATTCAAGGAGCATTTTACCCTTGTCTTACAGGAAAAATTACCAAAGTCTTGACCAGTTTTCAGCCGAAGTTAGCCTTTCTCAGACTTCGCTGGACCCAGGCCAGTCACAAGAAGGAGATGGAAAACAGGACACATTAAATTCAATCAGCGAAGGCAAGAAAAACAATCGCTTTGAAAGTTACTTTTTGCTGTACTATATATATGTATTATACTAAGTATATATATATATATATATATATATATATATATATATATATATACTTGTTGTAGAGCTTGTTGAAGAGTAATAGTGTCGTTTCTGTGAAACATGCTAGAAGCTAAGCTGTTGTTATGGTGAAAATTATCATCCCTTGCTTCTTTCTGAGGTGCCCGTGTTTAACCTTCTCAGAAGGCTTACTTGTAGCTATCACCTTCGTTTCCGCACCTCCTCACCCAGGATGATGAGCTGACCGCACTGCCAAAGTCACTCTTGAGTCTTCACCTAACTAAATGTTCAGCAGCTTTTGACACAGCTGACCACCTCCCCATTCTTGCATCATTCGTGTTTGGTCCCTGGTTCCTTGGGTCCTCAAGCAACCTTAGGAACAAACACAATAGCATCTCCTGTTTTGTGTGTCTTCATCACTCTCTTTTCCTATCGGGGTGAAGCTTTACAGACGTTTTGTCCACTGCCGTAACTTTTCCAGGCTGTGTGCTGAGATGAGGCCCCATCGTGGTCTCCACTCCCAAACTTTGTCCTGAACCGTTGATAACAATGTCCCTCTGATTTCCATTGCTGTGATAAAATCCATGAGATAATCAACATGTGCAGAGTAGAGGTTGGTTTGGGCTCATGATTTCAAAGGTTTCAGTCCATGGTCACCTGGCTGCATTGCTCTGGTACTGTGTAGAGTGTCACAGCAGGAGAGATGCTAGCTGGGAAGCAAAAGGACAAAAAGGAAGAGCAGGTCTACTTTCCAGCAGTGAGCTCACCCCTAACTGTTGCACCACCTCCACCTCCCAAAGGCTCCACTAGCTGGGCACCAAATCTTCAAGACATGAGCCTTTGGGGAGGCAGTTGAGATTCAAGCCATACAGCAGACTAGTTGTTCAAACCATGTTACTTTCCCTGCCTTAGCTTAGGCTACAGCTGCCTGTAGCACTTGGGACTTGACGGGTCATGCTGGTGTGATCTGATGTGCACATCTTCTATCTCTCCTTCTCACTTCTGCCTCCTCGTGTGTGTGTAAGTGATAGAGAAGACAGACAGTTTTGACCTCAGCAGAATTTGCACCCCATGCTTCAGTCTCCCCATCTTCTCCAGTGCAGTGAATGGTACCACCATAGACATCACCCGAGACTCGACCTTCTCCGTGCAACTTTGGAGCATGAATAAGCACTGTCACCTCTCCAAGCCACACATACAGTTCCCTGCAAGGGGTGTCATCTTTTCCGTGGCTGAGCCCTGATCTCCACCCTCGGCTGCTAGCTTCTTGGCAGAACTAGGCCACAGCTTTTTCACTGGCCTTTTAGCTCCCTTCTTTATCCCTTGGCAGTCCACTGTCCAGCAGTCGTGAGTAATGTATAAAGCTCTCTAGGGGCCATCAGTGGCAGTCAGAACACAGTCCAAATGGCTGTCATTGCTCCTACCTCATTCTCCCCTGCATTCTGCAGATCCAGCACGCTGGCCCCTTAGTCGTTCCTACTGCAGCCATTTTTGCATTTGCTTTTCCCACTACCTTAAAGCTTCTTTCCTGAGGTCTTGCAGGTAAGCTTTTTATCAGGTCTCTGTTGACCATCCTCCTTCTAAGTAAGTTTCTCTGACGCCCAAGTTTCTCATAGCCACCATCCCGAGGCTGCGTTCTTCACAGTGCTGTGCATCGTGCCATGGTTCCTGTCTATGCCTCTCTCTGAAATGCAGCCTTTGTGGCGGTAGAGACGGTCTCTACTGTAAAGTAAGTGTGTGGTGAATGAGCCTGACAGATGGAAGGAAAAGAGCAATCCAGTTAGCCAGGTGTTCAGGCAGTGGTATTATTTGTGTTGAACTGAATTTTCTGCTTCCATTAAGTTGGTGATTAAAACGTTTTCAAAAAATCTTAGTTGTCAATTTAATACTTTAATAAATATAATAACTGGTTTTTTGGGTAAATTTATATGTATATTTAACAAGTGCTCTATACTATGAGTGGATTTGTGAAACTCTTAATCTAAAAGACATTTATTTAGAATTTGAGCCTAGTTTCCTTTTTAAAAAAATGTTAAAGAGAAAAAAAGCAAAACAAAAAGGGTAGAAGTAATACAGAATTTTTTTAAAAAAAGTAAGAAATCACTAGCTGATAAATTATATATTGACCTCTTAGAAATAGTTGTTCAGGTTACCAAATTAAAGCATACAAAGTGGTCATTCAAACAGTGATACTACAGTGAGCCTAATTTCTTACAAGTATTATAATATCAATACTTGTTTACTTAGAATTCTGTAAAATGTACTAGCTTTTAAAATTCAAGTTTAAATAACAGATTTAAAGTTACTTACAGAATTTGCATATCTAAATACATAATGAAATGAACAAAATAAAACTAAAAATTAGCCAAATTTCACCAGCTTCAACCCAAGAAGAAAAAATGCTACATAATAAATCTAATAGATTAAAAATCGGTTATCAGGAAAGAAATATTTTCATGATGAGTTGGTAAGATTCCTGCTGTGCTCAGTATCCACTAAATCTGGTTAAAATAACAGATGGAGGAATGTTGCATAGTTGAGATAATAGCAGTGAGGTTATTTGAATCACCATATATTATAAAAGTATAATTAAAAAGCAAATTGTGCTGATTTGTGCCTGTAGTCCCAACCACTTAAGAGGCTGAAGCAGGAAAATCTATTGAGCCCAGGAGTTCAAGGACAGTTTGGGTAACGTACAAGAGATTGTCTCAACAAACAAAGATAGAATGTGCATATGTAAAATATTTATACATACTGCATATACATAATATAGACACACATGTATATATGCATATATGTGTACATAAAGCAAGAAAAACAACTGTAACCATTCACAACCCAAGATCTCCATACTGCTAAAAGATACTGAACAAACAGACTTTAAATGGCATAAGTGTAGAAGAATAAATGCCAGATTCCAGCAGCATACTGTAACAAGAAGTCATGTGTAAAGGAGTCCAGGAAAAACTAGACTGTGCCAAAAGAAGGAATTGGGATGTTAGGGCCTCAGATTGAACAGAAAGCACCTCCAGAACAAAAAGTCAACTTTCAGTGTGAAAATATTTTTTAAAACTGTTGATAGAATGGACTTAAACTAGTGCTAAAAAGATAAAGAAGAGTTAAGAAAGAGAGAAATTTTGAAAACTGTAACTGGAAGAAAAAAAGTGCAGAAGAAAGTTTAGTATTGTATTAAGCAAAAGAACAAAAATGCCCAGTGTGGTGGCGCATGCCTGTAATTCCAGCAGTTGAGAGGCTGAGACAGGAAGATTACCATGAATTCATGCCCAGCCTGGGCTGATTGTGAGTTCAAGGCCAATCTGACTACAAAGTCTCAAAAACAATTTTTTTTAACTGAAGAACACACATCTGTATTACTCAGCACCACTCTCTATCAGAAATATTATACAGTTAAGGAGATCACACTTTGCTACACAAAAGGGTATTCTTGAAACAAAAAGTCACAAATCACTCAAACCACCTGGCCCTGCTTGTCCACAAGAGCCCTGAGGAGGGAATAGTTTTTTTTAAAACTAGGGCTGTAGGTGAAACTGATTGATAGAATATCTGTCTAGCACAAATGAGGCCATGGGTTTAGTCCCCAGTACCAAAACAATAAATATAAATCACATACATTCAGGAAAAAATTCAGCTGATAAACCCAATCTCTGGAAAACAAGTGAGGAAGAAAACCTATAAAATATATGTATAATTTTTAAAAATATTCTCAAAAACCAGTTATGCATATGATACAAAAATTTCAAATCAGAAATAAAAAACTAAGAAAACAGAGAAAAAATAGAAGTGACCACTGGTTAAACTCTAGAAAGAAATGGAAGAAAAATATGAAGTTACAGATTCTATCAGAAGTAAAGATTAAACTAAGATATCTAAAGAATAAAGTTGAATGAAAACTTAATGTAAAACATTGAAGAAAAGCAGGGAAACATGACAAAAATGTGGTAAAGAACGAAATAAAATTAGGAAGAATTAGGAAGTGGTTGAATTGAAAGATAAGCAAAGAATTTTTAATTCACTGAGTGAAGACACTGAAGAAGAAAATGGCGTAGAATGTAAGCTGAGAGCTGTAATTGAACACATGACAAGTGAATGGAGTCCTAGTGTACAAACTGAAAGGGCTAACCAACCACCAGAAAAAAACTAACCCATAGCAGTCAATTACGAGACATAGCCTACCAAAATTATTAGATAGCAACAATAGAGAAAACATACTTAGGACTTCCAGGGAGAAAGATCAAATTAGTTACAAGGGGAACAGGCTGATGTTAAACTTCTCTAATTGTATAAAGATACAAGTAGGGAAAAAATGCAAACCCTTATAAAAATATATAATTGTCATGCTATAAAAAAGCAACAAGAAAACAGCAGCAAAATAATATACTTGAGAGAACACTAAAAGAAACATATAAAATAAAATGGCAAAGGAAACTATCATGTAGAGAAACATAGTATAACAATATACAAATAAAATTATAATGAAATTCAAGGTCATTCAGAATAACTAACCAGATAGAATATAGTTACATAACTATGTACCAGGCAAATTAAAACACAACAAAATCAGTAACAAACCTGGTATCAGAAAAGATAATTTATGAAAAATGCATTAGACATTATAGAGAAGGTCAGGTTCTAATGCTGAAAGCCACAACTAAGTGCACAACTATGCACCAAACAGTGGAATAAGGAGACATAGGTAGGCATAGAAACCCAGTGAAAAAGGAGGCTTCACACACTGTTCTCAATACAATTCAAATTAAATGAACCAAAAAAGTTCAAGGATATAAAAGACCTACGGCAGGCTCTGCCTGTAGTCTAGATTGTAAATGTCCCCTGCAGCCCTCAACTATAGACTTTCCCCTTTGCAGCACTGCTGGGACATGATATGAACTAAGACAGGGCCTGGCGGGGAGCTCCAGGTCACTGGGGGTACGTGCACCCTTGAAGAGGAGCAGAGCTCAGATCCTCCTCTTCTACTTTGCTTTGGATCATGAGGTGAGCAGCTCTGCTCTCCCATCCCCTCTCCACCATAGAAGCTGCTTCACCCTAAAGCACAAGCAGCAGGGCCCGTTAACCATGGACTGAAACCTGTGAGACTGAGCCAAAACAGATCTTGTCTGTCTTAGCTCCTTTTCCCATTGCCGAGTTAGGGTGGGATGGCAGAGGGACAGCTTATGGCAGTGAAAGACACAAAACAAGGGCAAAAGGGGGTGGGGGGAGAAGCCTCTTCTCCTTACATTAGTATGCAGTCTGCCGGCCCCAGGATGGGTCCTCTACACCCTAGAGGAACTGCTGAGTCACTTAGTAAACTTCTCAACTTCCCAAATTGACTGAATGATCAAACATTACAACATGGGGCAGTTAGCTTGTAAGCTTCTGAAGTTGACACAAGGTCATAACAACCACACATCTTGCCAACATGGCTACCAAACACATTTCTTTAAACTGGTTTCCATATATAAAGACGTGCTTATTCTTATTATTTCACAATTTGAACATTATAACTCAGGTTTAGTACTCCTTAAGAACCAGTATTGTCTATCAACATTATATTGCATTAGAACCATGGAATTCTCTCTTTATAAGTTGATTATCTCAGAAGGCTCACTTTCCGTTAGGATATAAAACAACATCAATAAGGTACACCTTACGAATGTATGTTACTTACACCCTGATAATGCTTCTTCTTAAGTATAAGTAGAAGTAACAAAAATAAATTCATGAAGTAAAGCATTGTAGATAATTTTTTCTGGCTGTAATGTAAACTAACACTAGAAATAGATAATGATAATTTTTGGTTCAAAGGAAAATAAATACACCTTTTATTTTTGGGTGGGGTGTTTTTGTTTTTGTTTTTGTTCTTATTTACGATTAAAAAGGCACAGAAAAGAAAAACAAAAAGCAATACAGACAAACAAAAAGAAACCAAGTACAATAACAGTATAGGTTTATAAAACAAGATGATAGGAATTTGACAATGGTTATAATATTGCATATTGTTACCTTGAAGAGGGTGGCTTAGATCAACAGATATAGACATGTAAAATTGATGTAAACACAAGTATTAACTGTTCTTTTCCAATAACTAATACAATTAGTAGTATAGTCAGTTTAACTATCATGTGTGTATATATATATACACACACACACAAATTTATGTCTTTTTCCTTTAATACACCTTTTATTACACAACTGTTAGACAATAGGGAAATACAAGCTGAAATTAGATTTTTAAATGTAATGGTAATAGATTTTGTAGGGTTTCCTTAAAGCAGTAATCAGAAATATTTATCCCTTTTAACTATTTTCATGAAAAATAAGTGAATTACATTTCTTAGCAAAAACAAAAGCTAGAAACAGAAGCAAACATAAGAAAATAAGGATAAAATCACAAATGTGATAGAATCGAATGACAAGTTTTTTTAAATCAACAATTTGAAAATATAATCGATTTAATCACTAAAGGGGGAAATACAAATTAAAAAAGAGGACATAATCATTGAAAGAAAAAATTTAAAAATCTGAGACTACATCGAGACCTCTGTGAAAATAAATTGGAAAACCTAGATGACGCGAACAGTTTTTTATGTAAATATACTATCAAATTGGCCATATTGGAGATGTAAAACTTATACAGGTCAGTATTTGGAAAAAATAGTTACTGAGGAACTAATAAAACACAGAGAAGAGCAAGATTCATAGGACTTTCCCTGAGCATGTTAGCTAAAAGTCAGAGATCCAGTGTCCCTCAGAACTTTGTAGATTATACTCCCAGCAGGGTTTCATTCAGCCTCACCCTGCTCACTGTGTGCCTGCAGTCCTGCCAAACCGCAGAACAGCTCTGCTGCCACAGGGAGGCACTGCACTGCCCTTCTGTACCCAGGGCCACTCCATGCCCAGCCCTGCCTCATCTCAGCCCTGTCCCTAATCCATGCCAAACAGCAATCTGTCCTCTCACTAGAATGTTGTCAGCTGATTAGAGCTGCATAAATCATACCGTATAGGTTAAACTATCTGTGTAGTTTAGGAAGATAGCATAGCACTGTTGGGAGTGACTTTTTCATTCAGCATATTTCCCTTGAGCTCTGTCTAAAGTGTATCAGTTTTTCATCTTCTTTTATTAGCAAAAAAATTAGCAATGCTGTGGACCCAGGGCCTCACACTTGTTTTATTAGTACTCCATGGTACAAAGTACTGTAGTTTCATTTTTAACAATTTACTCATTGAAACACGTGGTTATTTTTCAATTTGGAGCTATGAATTTGCTATAAAGTTTCTCTTCTTGTTTCTTACATAGATAAAAGTAATTTCTGTGTTATAAATACCCAGAGTACAGTTGTCCAGTTGTGCGAGGAAACTATCAAATTACTCTTCAGAGTTAATTGTACCATTTTGTGTTCCATCCAGAAATGTACTGACCCATTTTTTTCGCCTTCAGAACATTGAGTGTCACTGTTTTTTATTTTATCTATTTATATTCATTTATAATGGTGTCTCAGTGTAGTTTTGTTTGTTTGTTTGTTTGTTTGTTTTAAACCAGGAGTTGAACTCAGGACCTTGCATTTGCCAGGCAGGCACTGGCCCTCTGAGCTCCAGCCCCACTCACTGTAGTTTTTTTAGTCTGCATTTCTGCGATGGCCAAGGGTGTTGAGTACCCTTTCATATACCTGTCGTTTTCATCCTCTTTAGGGAAACAGCTCCTCATAACTTTTGTCTTTTCCCTAATTAAAGCATTTATTTTTTAAACTGTTGAATTTTGACTGATCAATAAATAATTCTAAAATTGATGCTTACGGTTGAAAAACTCAAATGTAATGGATAAAATCAATGTTCTTCATGCTCTCTAAATTTGAAGTAATCTTTAAAAAATATTCCAAAAATAAAAAAATTAAAAAAATTTTACTGCAAGTTCAGAATTTATTATGCTTTTTTAAAAATTGACTCCTAGTCCAAAAAAATGAAAACTTCATTTTAAAAACTACTTTCATGTTCCAAGTGCGTCTCTTTGAATTGTGTGAGTGGTGCTGAGGACAGAACGAGAGATGCTGCACGCTGAGCCACATCCCCCTCACCCCTTTTCTTGTTCTTTAATTTTGAGGCGCTCTCACTCAGTTGTCCAGGCTGACATCAGACTGTGATCTTCCTGCCTCAGCCTCCTGAGTTTCTGGGATTCCTGGTGTGCATTACCAGTATCTGAATCCTGTTTTGGATCAGAGTTGTCAGTGACCATGCCTCGCCTCTCCTCTTTTGGGTCCTCAGTTACCCAAAATGAGCCACTTCTCAATCAGTACTCTGCTGTAGGAATTTCCTTTCAAACAAGCATTCTGTGCATTATGTGCACTTTCCTTTTTACCTTAGCTTCATTTTCTCCCTCAACTAAATCAAATACTTTTAGACACTAAGTGCCTTTGCTCAAAAGCCAGAGGGCAGGGGGTGGGAATTTAGCTCAGCAGCATAAGCTCCTGCCTGACAAGTGTGCAGCCTTGAGTTAGATCCAGGTACCAGTAAAAAAAAAAAAAAAAAAAAGCAAAAGGGTGCTGTGGCCCTGTAATCACAGCCCTTTGGGAAGCTGAGGCAGGATGACAAGTGGAAGCCTACCCTGGTTAGTTAGTGAGTTAGCAAGACCCCCAAGGAAGGAAGGGAGGGAGGGCCATGGATCCAGTACCCGGTACGCGGGTTGGGTAGGAGCTTTGCGACAGATTTTCATCTGACATCTTAGAAATTGTGTGTGGCACATCAACCCATCATACCTGCTTTCTTGCATCCGTTTTCTTTTTCATTCTGCAATGCTGCGGACCCAGGGCCTCACACATGCCAGGGGGAGAAGCTCTCAGCCGCGAGCTACAGCTCCTCCCACAGCTGCTGCTTCTGGAGCGCCCCCCCTCACCTGGGCTGGGTGCTTGGTATGTGAGGAGCGTCCCTTTGCAGATGTCACAAAGCTGCATCTACTTGCAGGGTAATCTCCGTCCTTAGAGATTATATATATATGCACTCTGCTGTTCCCTAGGAAAGAATGTGGTGCAGTATTCTAATGACACATATTTGCTTCAGTAACATAAAACATCTCTAGCTGTCTGATGTTGTGTTTTTCTATAAACGGCTTTTCATTTTATGGCCCCATGGTAATGGCTTTGACATGCGTGAGCCCTGGCGCTGATTCACAGCGCGGAACAGCCTGCAACAGCCGTGCCGCCCTGGGTCCGTCAGAGCACGCGCTTCCACGTGGTTTCAAAAAGTGTCACACTGAGCCCAGGGCTGACGCGGGCCTTCCCCGGCAACTGCCGGGAAGAGTTTCCGCCGGCGGTTCTTGGTCGGCGCTGAGGAGTCCTCGGGCGCAGCCCGGCCCACCCGGCCGCCGGCACCGCGGGCCCTCTGTGACCCGCTTCTGTTCCCTGTAACTAGCCCGGGCAGACACCGCCGCAGCCGGCCCTCCTGTTCCCCTACTTTCATTTTTGTTTTCTTCAAAATCGTGTTTCGTAGTGCCCCAGATATTTAAAAAACAAACTCAACAAGCCATTCGCAAATGTAAAATTCGGCTTGAGGAGTTCTCTTCTGCACAGGCGAATGAGCAAGAGCACAGTCTCTGCATTTGGAGAATTTCATTTCAGTCCTTACTGAGTTACGGCCCTTTTCTTCACACATTTATGCTCCTATCCAAAACCCAAGACTCACGAGTCTTCCTTAGGAGGTTATTAAGAAGTCACCAAGGCGATTCCTGCAAAGCCCTCAACATGGGGGCTGGCAGGAGTTAGTAAGAAATCCTGGTGGTCGTGATCCAAGCTGACACTGGAAACAGCAGGGGTCGCCTTCTCTGGGCTGTGGTTCAGACTTTCTGCTTTTTAAAGGTTTTGCGGTACCAGGAATTGAGCCCAGAATCTTTACATTGTGCTGTATGCCCATCCCCTTTCTAAAATTGTTTGAGGGCAGGTCTCATAAAATCATTGACTGGGCTCAAACTCGCAAACCTCCCATCTCAGCCTCCCTGTGTGCTGGGATTACAGGAGTGAACCACCAGGCCCAGCCTATATTGGATGCTTACAAAATGAAGATAAGCTTGAAATTTTAAGATACCATGAGTTTTAGCCTCTTTGTTTTCTAGACTAAATAATATTAGGAGAATTGCATGTTCAAGGCCAGCCTGAGTTACATAGCAAGACTCTGTCTCAAGAAAAAAGACATTAATTATTATTATGGTTTCACCATTCTACTTAAGAGATTTTTTATTTACAAATGTCCCAGAAAATTGAAATTTTTATTTGTAAATAAAATAAATTGCCCCTTCAGTTCCTTGGAGGGGCAATCCAGAAGGCTTTGTCCATAACTGGTGGTCTGTTTTCCTTCAGGCAAGAATTTAAAACATTGAATTTCAGTCAAAAATTACTACTTTTTAAGGCAAATTCAATAGGTAGGTTCCCCTGTTATTTAGTAGAAATGTTCAACTGAAAACCAACTCACTTTTGGACAGATTCTGTCCTCTGTAGTGTGTGTTCCTCTGTGTCACCCTCTGTGACAGACATGCTGTGTGACATGAATCACTGTGAAAGGGGAACACATCATAACTGCAGATCAGCTCTTTTGTTTCTCAGGGGTCACAGACACGTCACTAATATATGACAGCACCTGAAAGCTCTAAACCTACCAGAGACATTAAGGCTCTCTGGGAACAAAACAGTATTTTGAAAAAAAATTTTAAGGTAATAAGAAATTTTAGACATGGTTATGGTTGCACAATAATATGCATGTAATTAATGGCACTGAATAGCCATATAAAATGGTTAAAATACTAAACTACATTTTAGATATATGGATATATATCAATATATATCACAATAAAGAGGATAAGTCTGTAAGAATGTACATTTAATTAGCCATAAGTCTCTTTTAAAGGGTCAGTAATGAAATACAAATTTGGAGAAACTATCCAAATTGACTCATGGAGTGTTTAGCAAGAGAGCTAATTATGGCCTGAAGTTAAGTCCCTAGGCTTACACATGAAGGAGGTTCCTAGAATATTGTACCTTTTATTCTAACATTGCATATGATAAGCATTTAAAATATGAGTGTAATAATTACCCATCCATGTCTTTTCCTAACCCTGTTCTATTTCCTGTATTTTGTAGTCAGCAGAGCCAGTCATCTTTCTGTGTTACCATTTGACAAAGGAGAGCTCACGTCAGATGCCTGGAGTGAGGTCACACAGCTACAAAGGACATAAGTGCTAAACTGAGTCCTACTACAATTCCAGTGAATCATCTTTCATTTGTTAGTTATTTAATGAGTACCTACTATTTGCTAGGACTGGGAATAGAATAATAAACATACAAAACCTATGTCCATTCTCAAACCTATGTCCATTCTCAAAGAATTTTTAATCTAATAAAAGATACATAATACCTACAGTTACCATACCATGTGACTCTGTGATAGGGTGAATACCGTGGACTATGAAAACTCTTCTGAGTGACTATTTGAAATAATACATAATATTCCAAAACATATAATGTCTAGTTCAGTTTATAGTTTTATAACTACATGTGTAAAGCCCGAGTTTTCATCATTCTTGGAAACTTGCTAATTAAAAATTACAATCCAAAGCAAGCCACTTAAAGCTAGTTCATATATGGTGTGGACTGAAATTCAGCTCTGGAAAGTACTTGTTTTATCTCAACACCTTTGTTACCATTCCTTGTCCATGGTTCTGTTGAAATTTAGCATATAAAAGTTCCTGGTGCATCCAAGGATTGAATAAAGTCAGTACATGAATAAAGCCTCCTAAAATCAAGCCTTATTTAGGCTGGGAAGTTCAGTCTGAACAGATAAGACAAATCTGTTCCCAACGCCATCACTTAACCTAAGCTTTGATGTCCTGTGCTCCTCTGACCTGATTGCTGTTGCTGTTATGGGACTGAGCTTGGAATACTTCACCAACCCACTGAATGCGAACATGTTCTCAAAAAAAGGCAGACGATTTGGCTCTGCAGCATTTTGCCTTTAAACTGTGACAGATAAAGTTTAATGAAAGCAAAACTAATCTTGTACAATAAATATTTTAAGTGTAGTCTTGAACCTGCTGAAAGATCAAACATGTTTAGATACAACGTTCATAGTTGAGATATATTTTCAGTGTCTTGTAGAAATTTCTAATAGTTTTATGATCTTATTGGTGTGATTCCTAAAGCCCATTAATTTATTATTTTCTCCTTATTTTCAGGTAAAGAAGATACCCCTTCATTACTTGGTCTCTGTGGGTCCCTAACATCAGTGGCAAGTTACAAATCTCTAACGAGCCTAAAATCAAATGACTGTCTTCCAAGTCCAACAACAGAGATAGTAAGTCCAAGCCAAACTCCATCCTGAAAAACTAACAGAAAAGCCAGAAGTGTCCATGCTGTACATGTTCAGTTTACATAAGCTTGACTTCAGGGGAGACCTTTGGAATTTTATACAGTGTTGTTCTGGTATATGTCTGGAATTTATTGCTTAGGGAATTCAGTGCTCCACATAAACTTACAAGGGAAGAATGTAGTAGTCCTGCCATTTTTCATTTTTAAAAACTTGTATTTCTCATTGACGAGGTTTTAAATTGAATAGGCTTTTCAAAACTTTCAGAGATTCTCCAAATTAAAAGTTCACTGCAAATTGTACATTATTATTCAACTGACTTTAATGTATGTTTATTCCAGAGACTTAAACTATTGCTTTTCCCTCCTCTATTAGATGATTAAATGTTCCAAAAGAAAGCAACTGATTAATTGTACTTTTACTTATTTTCTAAATTTGTGCCGTACTTTGATAACAGCAAAGGCTCTTAGCTGGGACTCCACGGGGCCTTTTCAGCTTTCCAGGAGCCCACAGCCTTGCACCTGCTGGAAGAGGCTCCGCCAACCGAGTGGCCACTGAGCTGCACTTCCGGTCACTCGGCTGTTCTTTAGCTCTCATCATTTGGTACCGACTCAACATTCCACTTCACATTTTATAAATTTTGTAGGAATGTGCCTTTTTAGGCAGTTACTAACTTATTTGTAAAGGTGATAGGGAAAGTATTTTGTATACACGCCTTTGTTTTCTCAAGATTTTCTTTAAAGATTATCAATTTTAAAATGTGATCGGGTGTGCCTGAAAAGTTGATGACATTTCCAAATACTGAATAAAGAATGTTGAGAAAAGGTTACATCAGAAACGTTTCAAGTTCAGTGAAGAATTTGAAAAGCTTCTGAACAAACAGGTCCAGGGTAACCCTGTTCCTACCAATAGACATCTGTCTGCTAAGCAGTGCTGTTTTCTTCCTGTACAACAGTGGTGAATCGTGACATGTATGTCTCACAGCCTCTATCACTATGCCATATCATTTTAAAACTGATGTTAATGTTTAAAAATCCTTACATTTCTGCAGGTAGTTTTTTTAATAATCCGTATTGTAAATCTTTTTGCAATTTTTGAAAGCTACATTTGTCCCGAAAAATTCCACCATATCGAAAATGAAAATAAATGAAATATATTTTCTATAGTAAGTAATATGGAGAGAATATGGTTAATTGTGCCAAAGAAATTTTATATATTGTTTATATGAGGAGGCCACAATACTTATTGGGAACTTCATATGGTATTTTTGTTTATTTAATAAAACACTACATTCAAATATAGTAGCTTTGACATACATGAAGAATGCTCCACTTAACACAATTTTTTGTGAGAGCTGAACTTACCACATTCTTTGTTTTAGAAATGTAGGAGTGTGCTGGTTCTCTGCAGTAGTTAGAGCTTAGTCTCATAATCCAGAATATAAAATTCTAAGGTCAGCTTTACATGTGAGACAGTCCATACAGTGTCATTTCAGGGACAAAGGAGGATGGAAGCCCTTGAGTTATCTTAGATATGCCAGAGCTTTCTCAGAGCTTTATTCTTTTAGTTTCAGCCTTTAACACTTGTAGAAATGTAAATATTCCTGGGAAATGGCACCTGTCCCTTTAATCTACACTCAATTCTGTATACCATGTTAATGAGGTATCCAAAGCAGTTTTTAATCTGCATGGAAGGTGGAAGGAAAGCATCAAATGAAGAACTCTGGGAGGGTGGAGTGAAGAAATGGATAAGGAGGGGAACTTGGGGAATTTTAGGCTGACTTTGAGTACAATTGCTGCTTTCCTAAAAAGTATCAGGATGTTGAAATGATTTATCCATGATCCATACTCAGCTGATATTTATGTCCTTTAGTAGTAAACAAAACTGTCAAATGTTTCCATACATTTTTATAATGTATAAGGAAATTCAGGATTACTAATTGGTAGTTTTTCAGATTTATCTAATGAAAACAATAATTTGTGCATCTTAATGTGCTGATAAATGCAGATTTAAACGTGACATCTGAGGATCATAATTCTTCCTCCTTTCTTGGAGATCTCACTATAAAATTCATTTGCTATTGTAAAATCAGATTTCTACACAATTCATTTCACACTAGTTATAAGTAGTTTGTAAATGTTGCATGAGGAAACAATGTATGTCTCAATCTTTAATTTTAGATGGTAGTGTTTATTTTTACAACCCCCCGAAGAACACTGAAAATGTCGGTATTTCCACATGTGTTTTATTGCTTTGATGTACTATACTTGTTGCATGTATATTAAAAATTTTGTACCATGGAGAAATGGCCTTTTTTCCTTAACAAAAGTTACCTGATTGAAATTTTACACTGAACTTTTGTTTCAACTAATGTGGTAAATGTTCACATCTAAGATACTAATATGAAAGCTTTAGATAAATCTTTATTTCAACTTCAATATTATTCTTTATAAATTCATTAATGTATCACATAACATTCCAGTCAGTGATAGCCAACATATATGACAGTGGTCTCACAAGATTATAATGGAGTTGAAAAATACCTATCATGAGTGACAGTACAGCTTTGTATTGTGGCTGACACAAGAGAAGTTCTGAGATGCATTTTATTTCAAAGATAAAAAGAGGAGGGAGAAAAAGAAGAAAAGAAAGGAGAAATAAAAAGGAAAGAAAGAAAAGAAAAATGGAGGAGGAGGAAAAGAAAAGTTCTGAGATGACCTAAATTTAATTACAGGGGATAGAGATAGGAGAAAAGGTAACGGAAGGCAGTCTGTTACCAGCTTGCAGGTAAAACCCAAGAAAAGCCTGTTCACATTTCTGAAAGCAGGTTGAAACTTGGACTTAAATCCCATCACTTCCAACCACAGGGCCACCATAACCTGTGTAAGTATAAACTTAACAGGTTTATACTTGCCAGCCAATCCAGAGGCCAGTTACTTCCCCTTACGACCGCCCTACTCTCTTAGCCTTTCCCTACTTTGGCGTTGTTACATTGTCCCCACCCATCTGTAGTCAATGTGGATTTCATTTATCCTTTCGTTTCTCAAAGGCTTGTTGTAAAACACTTAGCTCTAGAATAATGAACGTTTTTCCAACTATCGGTCTTGTTGCTGGGAGTTGTGGAAACTTGTCCCAAGACCTGGCCCTTTTTCTGGCTAGCATCTATAAGAGATTAATAAACTCTTTTCTTCCTAAGAACCCTTGGTCTCAAGACTTTTGGTTCAATATTCGATAGCAGCAACTGTATCGAGTTTTCAAAGCAGCAGAAGATGTAATTCTCTAAGGAATTCTTAGTAGCAAAATCCTGAGACTCCAACCAAGTTAAGTGACCCTCGCTGGGTTCTTCTGACAGAAACACTAAATCTGCTGGAAGGCTCAGGATAGGTAGAACTGAAGACAGTGGTGTAGGCAGACTTTATAAGCAAAATCTGGATCACACAGGAACTATCACAAACAACTGGGATCTCATTAATAACGTTTTGCACAGCAAGAGAAACCACCAACAGAGTGAAGAGACAACACACAGTGTGGGAAAAAATTTTTTTCAGCTGTTTTCTCAGACAAAAAAAATTGCTATCTAAAATAAAAAACTCAAAAAAATCTGACTCCTCAAATTCAAAGACCCAATACAAAAAAATGGGCATTAAAATGAATATACACTTCTCAGATGAAGAAGTAGAAACAGCAAATAAAAATATGAAAAAATGTTCAACATCACTGATCATTTGAGGGATGCAAATTAAAACAATGCTGAGATTCCACCTCACCCTGGAAAGAATAGCGGTTACCAAGAAATTTGCCAAAAAGAAATGCTGACAAGGCTATGAAAGAAAAAAAAAAAACCTTCTTCACTGTTGGTAGAAGTGTAGACAGCAGTAACTTCTGGAAATCATTGTGGAGATTCCTCAAAACACTAGGACTAGAGGTCCTGTTGTTTCAACTAATGTGGTAAGTGCCATTCCCCTTCTGGGTGTCTTCCCAAAAGAATTAAAAGCATCATACCACAGTGATATATATGCACACCCATGTATACAGCAGCACAGTTTGTAATAGCTAAACCTTGGGAACAGCCCAAATGTCCATCAACCTATGAATGGATAAAGACGTGGTTCTTCTATACAGTGGAGTGCTACCCAGCCATAGATGTCTCAGAATAATCTCGAAACATTTCTAGGTAGATGGATACATCTTGGAAACGTAACTCTTAAGTGAAACAAATCAGGCACATGTGTAAATACCACATAGTTTTTCTTGTATAAGAAACCAAAAGTGTAAAGAAGGACCAAAATATATAACAGATATTGTGAAATAGGAAAAAAAATGTTCAAATGGGAAGGGAAGCTAGACAGAAGGGAGGGGGAAAGGAAGGGAAAAGAAAAAGTAAGGAGGGGAAGAGGCGACAAGGAGGGGAGGGGAATGAGGAAAAACAGAAGATAGATCACATACAGGCCTAAGTCCCTGTGGTGAATGTAATCATTGTGTATACCTAAGATGTACCAATAAATTTTATTTTTAAAATGCAGAAGAAATGGATAGATTCCTAGATACATAAAACTGCCAAAGCTAACCACACACACACACAAAAATGAAACCTCTGAATAATCTAGTATCAGACAATGAGATTGAATAAATAACTTTAAAAATTACCAAGTAAGAAAAGTTCAGGTCCCATGGATTCACTACTGAATTATTCAAGAACTTTAGAAAGGATCTAACACCAATACTCATTAACCTTTTCAATGAAGTCAAAAGGGAAGGAGTGATCCCTAAGTCATTCTTGGAAGCTAGCATTATAGATTCCAAAACTAGAAAAGAACCTAACCACAAAACTGAACTACATATCAATTTAATGAACCCTGATGCAAAAATTCTCAACAAGATACCGTCAAACAGATACAATAAATCACCCAAAAGATCTTATTATCACCACCATGTAGGAATCCTCCCAGGGATCCAGGTATGGTTTCATATACATAAATTGATCACTGTAACACACCACATTAACAAAAGCAAAAAACCACAGTCATCTCAACTGATGCATAAAAAGCCCTAGACAAAATCCAAAATGAATCTGTGATTAAAAAAAATAATTAAAAAAAAAAACCTAAAGAAGCTGGGTGTGGTGGTGCATGCATGTAATCCCAGTACTCAGGAGGCTGACTCAGGAGGACTGCTGTGAGTTTGAGGCCAGCCTGGCCTATAAAGTGAGTTCAAGGCCAGCCTGAACTACATATGAAGCCCTTTTTCTCTTTACTAGGCCCACTCTCCACCTTTACTTTCTCAAATAAACTTTGTTACTGTTAAAAAAAAAAAAGATAAATGGACCTGATCACAATCTGATAAAAGCCATTTATGATAAGCCAATGATCAAAATCATATAAAATGTGGACAAGGTAAATGCTTTCCTTTTACAATCAGGAGAAGACAAGCATATGCACCATCACCACTCTTATTCAACATAGTATTTGGGAGGATGAAGCAGGAGGATTGCAAGTTGGAGGCTGGTTTGGACAAGGTAATGAGAGTCCTTGTTTCAAAATAAATTTTAAAAGGAGGTGGGACATAGTTCATTGGTAGAGTGCCTGGTGTCTTTACTAAAGCAATCTTTTAAAAAGGGGAGTGTGACCGCCCACCTTTCAGAATCTCACGTGGTGATTTCATGAGAAAGATATCCCATATAAACTATTTACAACCCACTACAAAGGTCCTTTCTAGGGACTTCCTATGAATCCCTCTGCAAATTTGAGGAAATTGACTTTAGGTTCTATATTTGCCACTTTAAAAAATCTAAATACAACCAACTTCAAGCATCATCTGACCAAGAAAAGTTGTGATAGTAATTTTGTTCTTAGGAGTATTGTTAATTTTGATTGTGCTACACTAAGGTGATCTGCTTCCTTGTGTTGCTAATTGTGTATTTCAAGGTATGTATTTATGACATAGTGACCCACATCAGCAAAAATGAGTTCATTACTATTTGGAAAGGTGGCAATAGGCCAGTGCTTCTAAGCATATTTTATTACTTCCCTCTCTCTTTACACAAAAATTCAGACTCCATCAAATGAAGAAACAAGAGGAATGTGCTGATAGGTTATCAAGATTGTATTGGTTACTTTTATCTTGTTGCTTGGACAAAATACCCAACATCCAAAGTTAAAGAAAGGTTTATTTAGCTCAGAGTTTGTGGGGGTTTCAGTCCATAATCAGCTGGCTCCAAGGCAGCATGGCACATGGCAGAGGGCAACAGTTCATAGTGGTGGAAATAGCACAAGCAACAACAGCAAAAAGGGAGGAGCACAGAGAGAAGACTCTTCCTTCTCCCTTATGTTTTATGTAGGCTGTACCCACGTGGGTGTTGCACTGACACTGGTAATCCCAGCATTGGACCATGAATCATTCACAAACTCTGGAAGCCCACCTCCATGACGGCATGAGGCTTTGGGGGGACTTCCAGACTCATATAGAACACCAAAAAGTCACAATCAACATAAATCCACACCCAGACACATAATCATTAAGATCTTACACATACAGCATAAAAACAGAATACTAAAAGTTGTCAGAGAAAAGAAACAACTCACCTATCAAGGAAAGCCCATTAGAGTCACAGCAGACTTTTCAGCACAAACCCTCAAGTCAAGAAGAGCTTGTAGTAAGGTATTTCAAGCCCTGAAAGAAAACAACCTTCAACCCAGACTGATGTACTGAGAAAAACTTTCATTCAAATTTGATGGAGAAACAAGATACTCCCATGACAAAGAACTGAAGAAATTCACGTCCACCAAATCATCCCTAGAAAGAGTACTGAAAGACATACTAGACAGAGATAAAAATGACCACAATCCCCAAAACAACAACAGAAAGAAACCACCAGGTAGGATAAGCAATTAAATAAGGGGAAAAGAAGAAAGAAACAACTGGAACATAACATGGCAAAGCTAAGCGAGTACATATCAGTGATATTCATAAATATAAATGGACTCAATTCACCTATCAAAAGAAATAGACTGACAGAATGGATCAAGAAACAGGATCCCACAATATGCTGTATACAAGAAACACATCTGACCCAAAAGGAAACTCACAGATTAAAAGTCAAAGGATAGAAAACAGTATTTCATGCAACAAGAACACAGAAAAAAGCAGGGGTAGCTATTCTATTTGCAGACAACAAATAGAACTTCAAACCTAAAATGATTAAAAGAGATAGAGAAGGTCACTATATACAAGTTAGTGGAAAAATTCAAGAGGAAGAACTAACAATTATAAATATATATGCACCAAACACAGGAGCACCCAACTATGTAAGACAGACACTAATGGACATGAAAAACCAAATACACAAGAACACAATTATAACAGGAGATCTTAACAGCCCATTGTCACAAAGAGATAGATCAACTAGACAAAAACTCAACAAAGAAATAACAGAACTGAATCATACCTGTGAGCAATTGGACTTAGTAGACGTTTACAGAATGTTCCACCCAACCACATCAGAACACACATTCTTCTCAGCTGCACACGGGACATTCTCCAAAATAGACCATATATTATCCCATAAAACATTCTTAAGTAAATGCAAAGGTATTTCATGCATGATATCTGACCAAAGCGCACTGAAATTGGAAATTAATGGCAAAAGAAATTGCAAAATCTGCACAAATACATGGAATTAAATAACAACCTTTTGAACAACCAGTGGGCTACAGATGAAATTAAAGAAGGGATAAAGCAATACCTATAATTCAATGAAAACACAGAAACAACATACTGTAATCTATGGGATGCAATGAAAGCGGTCTTAAGAGAGAAATATATAGCAATAAATTGTCATATCAAGAAAACAGAACAAGCACAAATAAACAACCTAATGCTCCATCTCAAGATTCTAGAAAAAGAAAAGCAAGCTAAACCCAAAGCTCATAGAAGAGAGGAAATTGTAAAGATTTGGGCAGAAATCAATGCAATTGAAACTAAACAAACAATACAAAGAAGTAATGAATCAAAAAGCTAGTTTTTTAAGAGAATAAACAAAATTGACAAGCCCCTAGCTAACCTTATCAAGAGAGACAGAAAAAAAACAAAATTCATGCAATAACTGAAAAGGGAGAAATTACTACAGATCCCATGGAAATTCAAAAGATCATGAATACCTACTTTGAAAATCTCTACTCACATAGAGTGGAAAACACAGAGGAAGTGGACAGATTTCTAGAAACATATGAATGACCAAAGCTCAAGATATCAAGAAGATATAGCAAATTTCAACAACCCAATATCAGCTATTGAAATTGAAAACATAATTAAAAACTTACCAACAAAGAAAAGCCCAGGTCCTGATGGATTCACAGCTGAATTCTACAAGAAATTTAGAGACGATTTGATGCCAATACTCCTTAAACTCTTCAATGAAATTGAGAAGAAAGCAATCCTCCCTAAATCATTCCTGGAGGCAATTATTACTCTGATACCAAAACCAGAGAAAGATCCAACCAAAAAAGAGAACTATAGGCCAATCTCACTAATGAACATTGATGCAAAGATTCTCAATAAAATACTGGCAAATAGAATGCAGCAAATCATCAAGAAGATTATATACATCATAACCAAGTGGAGTTCATTCCAGGAATGCAAGGATGGTTAACATACGTAAATCAATTAATGTAATACACCACATCAACAGAGTCAAAAACAAACAACATGGTCATCTCAGTAGATGCAGAAAAAGCTTTCGACAAAGTCCAACACATGTTCATGATAAAAACCCTTCAGAAACTCAGAATACATGGTGTCTACCTCAACCTTATAAAGGCCATCTATGACAAACCAACAACCAACATTTTACTAAATGGACAAAAGCTGAAAGCTTTCACTTTAAAATCAGGAACAAGACAAGGATGTCCACTCTCACCACTCCTTTTCAATATAGTTCTGGAAACACTAGCCAGGGCAATCAGATGAGAGAGAATAAAAGGAATACAGACAGGAAAGGAAGAAGTTAAATTATCACTATTTGCAGATGACATGATACTCTACATAGAAGACCCAAAAAACTCCATTAAAAGACTACTAGAGGTAATAAACAAGTTCAGCAGTGTAGCTGGATACAAAGTCAACGCTCAAAAATCAATAGCATTCCTGTACACAAACAAAAAAATCACTGAGAGAGAAAGTATGGAAATATCGCCCTTTACAATAACATCTAAAAAAAATGAAATACTTAGGAATCAACCTAACTAAAAATGTAAAAGACCTATATGCTGAAAATTATACTACACTGAAAAAAGGAGATTGAAGAGGATATTAGAAAATGGAAGGATATTCCTTGCTCTTGGCTAGGAAGAACTAACATTGTGAAAATGGCCACACTCCCAAAACTGTTATACAGATTTAACGCAATCCCAATCAAAATACCATTGACATACCTCACATACCTCACAGATCTAGAGAAAACACTCCTAAAATTCATTTGGAAACAGAAGAAACCTAGCAAAGGCAATTCTGGGCAACAAAAGCAAGGCAGAAGGCATCTCAATTCCTGACTTGAAACAGTACTATAAAGCCACAGTGATAAAATCAGAATGGTATTGGCAAAGAAATAGACCTGAGGATCAATGGAACAGATTAGAAGATGCAAGCACAACTACAAAGACACTCAGCCACCTG